>JAUJYZ010000762.1:465000-477574 GCA_033675265.1 Actinostola sp. cb2023
TCATAATTACATTATGCACTTGTCATCGGCTTCCACGAGGGGGGGGGGGGGGGGGGGGGACCCCGGAAAAATGTGGGGACTTTGCTTTGAATGCGTTGCAAAATTAGTGTATTTCCCCATATATGGGGAACGTTTTCCTAGAAAATCTCAAAAAATTAAAACATCGGAAGAAGAAAAACACAGACAGAAATTTATTCTCGACAAAACAATTTAAGCTTTTAATACAAACACATGGCACAGAAATATTCATCCATCTGGTCAGCCATCTCAACAGTAACATCAGATACAAACACCATGGAATCACTCATCACACATATATTGCACTGAATCATAAACCCATCCTCTCCTTTGCCACAAATACAGTATACTTCTTCTTCACAATTCTTTTGCAGGTTCCTTTCAAGATCTTTTTGCTTTTTTTCCTCTCTTCTTTTCTTAGCAGCTCTTTTCTTTTCATGTTTCGCATATTCATACTCAGCACAAAGTGTAGCATCTTCTACTGAGAGAAGACATGTCTTTGCCAGGTACTTCATATCAATCTGTTTACTATCATCTCTGTTCTTTACATACTCCCCAAGCAGGGGCGGATCTAGAGATTTTGAAAGGGGGGTGCACCACTAAGGGGCCCCTTCTTCTAGGGGTGTGTGGGGCATGCCCCCCCAGAACATTTTGAAATCTAGAAGCTCGAAAATGCAATTTCCATCCATTCTGGGCATCAAATGGTGGGGAAACGTGGACGAATATGTATCGGGCCCAACTCAAAGGGAGGGGGGGGGGGAGGCACACCGGCCCCCCATGCCCCCCCCCCCTTGGATATCACGGTTTGTATTTTTGTAAATTTAAAATTTTATTGTTTCCTTCTAATCTTACGTCTACAAAACAAAACTCTATATGGAAAACACCCTTTTACAAAGTCCCCTAATTTTTCCGGGGGATTGAGAGACCATAAACTTATCTACCACATTTCCCCCAGTACCGGGGCAAGAATCTCCAGCAAAGTCCCTCCATTTCCTCCACATTTCCCATATCAAACTTATGTCCTGCATCATTGAACATTTGCTCCTGTTGGGATCCAGTATCACGCGGACGTTTTTTTGTTAATGCTTTGTTTACTAATGCACGTTTGAGGCCCGATTGATCCAGCAATTTGTTCACTATATACAGTCAATGTCATTAAGGTTGTCCACCTCGGAAAAGCACATTTGCACATTTGCACATTTACACATTTGCACATTTGCACATTTGCACATTCGCGCATTTACACATTTGCACATTTACACATTTACACATTTGCACATTTACACATTCGCGCACTTCTAGAGAAGGAAGTATTTGCACTTGTCCGGCTGCCATGTCGGTAATCGTATTGACTCTGGGTTCCACGTGGCAAAACGAATATATAATGAGACACGTAATTTTGTGAATGTGTAAAAGTGCAAATGTGTAAATGTACCAATGTGTAAATGTGCAAATGTGCTTTTCCAAGGTCGACAACCTTAATGACATTGACTGTATATGACCGCTAAATAAAGCAGATTCGTACGTGACTGGTTTATCATTTCTGAATTCATATTTTTCCTTTGACAATGTGTAAATCAGGTAGCTAAAATATAAGAGAGGATGGAAAAGCTGCATATGTTTCCTCAACGGGAAAATATATCACAAATTCGAACTAACTTATTGATCTCGTGCGTGTAAATATTGGAAATTGCCTTCAAAAAACGTCCTTTCCGAGCCATAATTTATTTGCGAATTCGCCGGCCTATGTAGCTTCTACATACAGACCGCGATACAGAGCACCAATATGATGTTCACAATTACCAAACAAAGAGTTTTAGATTTCATTTTGCCACCGCTTAATTAAGTTTAATATACATGTATTTTATATCAAAATGCGCGTAAAATTACAGAGCATTAGAATCCGGCCAAAGAATTCAGAGGGATTTTGTGTGCAGCGTATGTCACGCTCTCCTATATCTCTTCAGAGATTTCAGTTCGATTGACTTTGAAGAAACGGAAAATGCCACCTTCAAACCTCTTTATTTGTGCTTGAATTGCCAGCTTATTCATTCCTTACATATTCGTCTTTTATATTCCGTTGGTAGGTTTTTGATTTGTATTTTAACAATGCAGTAAAAAGCAAAAATGTATCAAAATCATGCTGTTTTTCGCCTAAACAAGACTCGCCTCATCTGCATATGTGAAACAATGACCTTTTGTATAACATAAGTTTGATATGCCCAATACAGCCCGGGGACTTTACTAGGCTGTCTTGAAGAATTATTTAACAGTACGTACAAATTAAATTACATGTATTACTAATTGTTATGATAATCCGTTTGCATCTTGTTTATAATTACTTATTAAAGGACATCTTTTGTATAAAATTAATTATATGACAGGAAACAATGACAAAGAAATTGAAACTTTAGAAGGTGAGCATATTTTTGTTCGGTGTAAAAACCTCACAACTGACGTAATTTTAAACTGCTTTTTTCTCTTCACTGCGTGTATCAATCACTTTGTTCTAACTTCTAAAGATCTCTATTAAAACCCTTTGCAGTACTAGTACTGGATTGATGAATCCATATCTCTATGAATTATTGTGGTTATTTTGAAAATTAGCGATACAGTGTCAGTTCGATCAGTTGTCATGCCTTTTGTTCATGCAATCTTTGAACTATAAATTAAAGGGAATAATTTCATTTTACGAGATTCAGTTTTTTTTTGTATTCATGAGAAAGCGACTGAATATTAAAATTTGTTGTCCTATAAACACATTTGGAATCGAATCGAAAATTTATTATTTTACAATCTGACTACATGTATATCTCATCTTTATATATCAGATGCATCATTTTTTATTTTTTTTATTTTTTTTATTTTCAAGATTCGCCCATAAGGCAGGTGCTGTACAATAGGACACGAAGTCCCCTTTAAAATACATTACACCACTTCCCACACAATAAGAAGGTTACCCAGTATACCCGACCCCTGATCAGTTATTTGTTTATAATCTAAATGGAACGAAGTCTATCTTTTTGTAGCTACTGCCTTCTGGGAAGGCGTAGCTACTATGCCATCGAGTGTGTAAGTCCGTAAGTGTGTAAGTAAGTGTCCAAATTTTCGGGTTGACTCGGATTCGTTCGGAAAATCTGATTGAAGTGAGTCGAATTACTCGAACGAGAGCGAAGACGAGTGAAGACTAGAAAAACTTTTCACGATGATACCAGCACAGGTAGCCCAAGGTATCTATGAGAGGCTTGTTATCGAGCTGTATATAAGGCTTTGTATGGGACCTTAGGCTCTGGTCGATAACTCCGTAAATAATAAAGCCAATGAACTCTAACCTTCCTGTAGTGTTGCAACGACAACGACACAAACAACACTACAGGAAGGGGAATGGGAATTTTCCGTTGTGTGAGCAACGGGTAATTCAAGTCTCTGTGTGTTGTCCACAGTCCCTTCTTTTGCTCTCCCTTCTCCGCCTCCTAAACTCTCCCCAATCCTCGCGCGTCCGGGACCGGTTTTTCCTGGGATCTTTTTCTCTCGTTCTCTGATCAAAATACCTCAAACTTTTAAACCAGCTGAAACTCCGTAATTACAATCTTGAAGCTATCAATAATAACTCTACCAAACGGTTTTTCGAAATTTCAAAGGCAAGTGCTAGTTTTTGCTCTTTCTTTTTCGAGGCCAGTGAATAAATCGAAAACTTGGAGGGAGACTGGAACGGGCGGTAGTGACGTCATCCAATCAACCCAAATATTCGGCTACAAGGCAAAGTATGGAGGTCTCTGAAAATATCCACAGAAAATCACGCTTTATCCATTCTAATATTATTTTGATTGCCAAATAGCAAAATATACAATCAAGTTGCTGTGTTCAAGCGACAAATATATGATTTATAGGCCGTGAATGTTACGTACTCTCACGTATTCTCAAGTCCGCCGCTTTCATTTTAAAACTCCCAAATATATACTCTTCCATAGACCCTATGCAATACTCGATTTCTGTACTTTGCATAAATTTGCAAAAACTGAAAGAATAACGAGTTAAGTAAAGGTAAAGTAATAGATTGAAAGACCATCGACAGTTTAGTATTAACCCCCAAAAGTGCATTAATAAAAATGAAACCATCATCAAGTAATAAGCGTTTGAAAGGTGCAAAATACATGGAAACGAGGCATCTAGGGCCAAAGTCCGGTTTCTGGTACAAATCTATGTAATTTCAAATCACTATAACTTTTCAAGATTGCATAGTACAGCCCTAAAATTTGGTATGTTCATTATTGAAAACCCTCTCTTCAAAGAGATGGTCAGATATTGCTGTAATATCTTCCCAATAACAAAGGAAATCAGATTTTACGATTCTACCAGTATTGCATAGGGTCTATATCCTAACATATATTAAGAGGATCTAAAGTGTACGTTGGGACTTCTGGTAAGATTAATTTCGACATATTTATGCCACGAATTCATCATCTGAAGTCTCTTCAAGGGCAGGAGCGTGACCGGTATAATGAGTAGTACTAGAAAAATACGCCGTACATGTTTACCATGTTGTATAGTGACTGATCTGCTCAATAATTATTTTTCGGTATAAAACTAAAAGAAGTTGGATATATCCACGAATCTGATGTATATAAATACTTCACAATTTAATAGTTTCCTAATACTACCAGTAAATGTAGTAGTCACGAAATGTACTTCAGGATGACCCGATGCGACTGACCTCTACTGATCAATCTGCTTTGCACGATTGTCAACACACTGCAGTTGTACGGACAACAGATTTTAAAATCCTATCTCATAAATTATTTTTTAGAAAGCAATTAATCTGCAAGAAAACTGTTCATTCTATGCATTTTATTATCAATTTCCAATGATTCTGGTGTTGAAAATTAAAAGTGTCGTAACATATATAATAAAGTCTGTGAGTGTCTCGGCGGGAGCTGTGTTCGCCGGGCATTGTAACTTGTTACTCGGGCCCTTCCGAAGGAAGCCCGAGTTATAAAATGGGCTTTCTCAGTTCGGTAGTAGTTTTAGTAGTTTTGTTTGGTCAAAGAATGAAGAAAGTATGCGACGTATTTAATCGTATCGAGTTTCAAGATTACTCAGCAGATAAGGGAAAACAAACGACACACAGGACTCAAGTAGATTTGAATCTTAGTTTTGAAAGCAGCTGTAGATCTTCAAGCTATTAAAGGTCAGGATTCTAGTTGATCGTTCGACGATGAAGCTAAGGCGCGTTTGTTTTTGTTATAAATGAAACGACATCTTTCAGAGTGGGCCCACACGAATCGGCGTATGCTTTTGTCTGTGAAATGAGCGTGTGAAAGCCCGTGTTTTATCGGCTGTTGTACGACGTCGTTCCACGAACTCGAACTCATCACAAAATGAATTGAAAAGCAAATGAAATGAACTCAAAAAGTATCATGACCTCGCTATGTTGTCATGTTTGTTGCTAATTGTAATAGTACGTGTACAGCTATGTCCTTGAGTATTTATAATTAAACTCACGACCAGCGATGTAACCGTACATCTATTGACAAAAATCTATATGTACAGAAGTCATGCAAACAGTCGAGCCATTTTCAGTAACTCATGATGGATGTTTATTTCATTCCACGTTTGCAAAGGTTTTTTTTTATAGGCCATGCCGTTAAAAACCCGTTAGCAGCTTCGACGAGCTTCGCCAGATCATAGTCTGAATCGTCTGGATGTTATATTATTATGTCTCTGAAGCTAGAGAGCGAGGGTTTGATTTTCCAGTAGATTTTGTTTTGATAGCTATAATCTCGCTTTGCTTGCTGCCTGACTGTCGTCACGCGCCGTGAAAAACCGTTTAAAAAGTATCCGACAGTAAAACGAAACACATTTCTCAGATATATAATTGTGATGGATGTTTATTTGATTCGACGTTTGAAAAATTCAGAAGGAAAAGAAATCGTATAAATCGTACTTCAAAACTTCATCAAAGCAAAGGCGAGCAAGGTCAATGTACGAAATTTGGGATCATGCCAAGTAGTTTTAATAGCCTATTTATATACTTGTTCTATGCTCAAACGGGTCAAATAGTTCGCTCTTGTTTTAGAACCGCCGCGTAGCGCTATTTAAAACAGAATTTCCACGCTCAAAACAGGTCAGTGAACGGCAAAAATACAACTGATCGAAATCAAAACGTCCTTAGATTTTCAGGAGGGATCTATTACAGAAGAAGACGCTCAATGAACGTATAGTCGAGCATTATGACAATGACAGTTGCGTGACGAGGCCAATCGGTGAGCATCGATAAAGATCTCCGACTCTTCGAGGTACGTATGTGGTACGTCTTTAAACGTACTTGAGGTCACTTGAGGTTGCTTATTCATGTTCGCCACAAACGGGTCGAATAGTTTCCGAACGCCTATCGAACTAAATCCGAAAGTATGATTCGCTCAAACGTGTCAAATAGTTTTCCGAGCGTATATCGAACTCAACTGGACGTTCCAAGTACGTGATAGGAACGTACGAATCGGATATCTTTATCTATGAGTCTCCCTCGTCACGCAACTGTCCAATCTCGTCCCCAGAGCCCACGTTCCTCTTGGTCGTTTCTCGGTGCTGACCAAGAGGAACGTGGGCTCTGGGGACGAGATTGGCAACTGTCAGTCATTGTCAGGTCCCTCGTCACGCAACTGACATTGTCCTTGTCATAATGCCCGAGTGTACGCTCATTGAGCGTCTTGTTCTTCTACAGTCACAATATAAGCTTTACAATCCTTAAATCTTTCTGGCCCTCGGCTTTCACGAATGCATCATAAGAAAATCGTTTACTTGGGATATGCTTACAAATCTGTATGCTGCCGATTTGATATGATAACATTTAGATCTCAAATCCATTTGAAGTCGTAAGGCCAAGAGTGCAAGACTGACACGAAGTATTCTCAAAAACTTCAGGTTCGTTTAGCATGATATATATCACAGTTCTATCCACTTTAGAAACTTCTGGTGCTAGGTGATGAGCCCTAACTGCCTGAAAAATGTATTGGACGGCTGAATGACAAAATAAGACGAAGAAACATCAATAAAACTGGGTAGTATTTTACAAGACTTTGGATGTGAATGTACGGACGTGTTCAATGGGTTGATTGGATGACGTCACAGAGACCAACCGCTGTCTGTTTATCACGGGCTCGTTTATTCAAAACGAGCCCGTTTATTCAAAACGAGCTCGTTTATTCAAAACGATTTCGGCCTCTTCTCATGAGGATTTCTCGACACTCTCTGGACCAAAAACAAAAATGTTTCGTATTTTTATTAATTTATCTATATACTTTTAGTAGACGCTGGAGAAAAGTCACTCCAAGAAGGGTCGATTTTGATCATAAAATCATAGTACATGTATATATTAGAGTGTAAACTTATCTTCAAATTAGAGTTACTATTTATTATGTACAATGTATATTCAATGTTTTCATATATTTAGACGAAGTCAAATAAATAAATAAACACCACTTCATCAAAGTTGAGTTCAACGTGATCTTAATACAGAACATTTTTAAATTAATGTCAATATTCAATTACTAATGATATATCAATGCTGTTGTTCAATTATTTGTACACAATTGTTTTCAAATAAACAGTTAATTGTATTAAAATACATTTCTGATTTAAATTAGCATTATATAGAACCAAAGAACAAGTTTCGGCAGATAGTTCAAACATATTAGTTCAACAGAGGAATCAATCCAACTACACATTGCTTCTGCATTCAGTCAAAACCGCAGTACCTACATGTAGTTATAGACTACCTTTTTTTGTTTATTATTCTTATTCTTATTATTGTTATTGTTATTATATTGTTATTCTTCTTATTATTATTCTTACCGGGTTTATTTACAGTAGCCACGTGCAGTCCTTGACTGCCTATTTTTATCAACGAGTCATTCCCGAGGATTTCTTTTACCGTCAAATGAGGATGAAGCGCGATTCATTCGATCTGCTTTTGACAAGAATGGGGTGTCTAGAAAACTAAGACCTAAGACCTAGAAAAACTAAGACCTAGAAAACTAAGACCTAGAAAACTAAGACCTAGAAAACTAAGACCTAGAAAACTAAGACCTAGAAAACTAAGACCTACTTTCTAAGACCCTGAAATTTTATATACGCTGTACACATAATAATACACATAGACAGAATTATAAAATGCAGCTTTTCGTCTTGAGCGGTTAAATCGAATTTCGACAGCAAAGGAAATCCGAAATGGAAACTTAAACAGCCAAAATATAAACTTACACCATAACGGAGAGCTTGGACTATAAAATGAAATCCCTGTAGTTGTGAATGGACTTTACGCATGTACTGTCCTGTTGCCAAGTTTCATTTTTATTGGATGAAAACTCTAGAAGTCTAATCAATCGGCCCATTTTGGGTGCTTTTGTGCACGGCGTGATTTAGGTCAGAGTACCATGTAAAAAATTTTCGAAAAAAAGATGAAAGCTGCCAAACTGAAGAAGCTATCACATATTAACCTCAACTACAGACATTGGGGAATTGAAAAATGCATACGAGAATTTGCTCCCCTGCATAGTGGTACTAAATGACCAAATTTCGTGCCTGGGCTCATGGACTAATGGGCCAGCGTGATGGTCAACGAACACTGCCGCCGCTTGTATAATTTAAGCGTGTCGTGTGACATAACGAAGCAGCCAGAAATAATACGTAAATGTTACTTGTGTTCTTTACCTTCTTTTTTTGTTTTTTTAGAATAATACTACTACTATGGTCAAGTTTGAGAACAATCTTCTTTTACTTGCGTTGTGTTGTAATACTAGTAATCCGGACAGAGACCACAAAACATGTGCCCGCCCCCTTATGTTACATTCTCCAGTTACAAAACACTAGCTAACATAAACATTTTATTTTATTTTGGCTGTTAAAGTTTCAAGTTTATTACAAAAGTTTTTATGCATACAGTGTATATAAAATTCAGTTCTAAATTTTCAGTTTCTAAATTTTCAGTTTCTAAATTTTCAGGGTCTTAGTTTTCTAGACACCCAAGGGAAAACTAAGACCTAGACTAGTCGTTACATATGTAAGTGAATGCTGCGAGTGGTAATATCATATAAACACAAAAATGACATATTTATGACCAAATACAATATTATAGGCCCGGAAATATATGGTTTATCAGTGTAAGATCATCTAGGGGCGTGTATATGTATATTTTTGGGTCCCCATTCAGGTAACTGTATATTGAGTTATGAGTCAGTAGACTACATGTATTTAAAAAACACAACATAAGAATGTTGATTATTTTAATTGGTAAATAAACAAAACGTTATCACAGTGCAGAATGAATGTAACATCATCAACAGAGCAGAGTGATGATGATGAAGTAATACAACATTGAATACAAAGTGTTTCAACATATTAAAATCTTTTATAACACAACAATATATTGACTTTCAAGTAAATTCAAGTAATGTCTTAGTATTTTTGTAAATTGTAAGGGAAAGTTCATCACAATCCAGGAGCAGGAATGTAATATCACAAATGTGATAGCTGCAAAGTTCAGTTTTTTTAAGTTCAATTTGAAGTACATGTACTTTGCTTGTATGTCTGTTCAGACACCACAATGGGTGATTGTTTGGTTGATTGTGCCTCGATGGGCGGTTTGATAGTACTTGTGGCAGTAATGTCTATGGAACAACGAGCTGTAACAGGCAGACAATTTAGCGATATTGTTTCTGCATCTGGGATGAGATGGTTTTCAAGAGCGTCCAGGTACATCGTATCTCCTTGTGTTAAGATCGTTTGGGTAGACCATTGTGCAACTGGCAATTGTCTACCTCTTGAAACGTCACTAATAATAATAATAACTAGTCGTTTCTGGTAGAAAGTGAAGTGCTGCGAGTTGTGCACTGCCGTACATGGTAACACATAAAAGTGAAATGTAGCTTTCAATGCATACATGTGGCTGTCCCTTGTCAGCAAGGTGCATTAGTGGGTAAAATAAAATACTACAAATGCGGTATAATTATAATAATAATAACTTTATTACTGTGTCATGTGTTCTAGCTTACAAGAACGAAACCTATTTACCTCCCATATATCTACTGATTCTCATTCCCACCCTTGTCCCCATCCCACATCTCCATTGATTCTCATTCCCATCCCGGTCACATTGTTCCATTCCATGTCTCTATTAATCTGGTCATAGACAGACAGCTATAGACATGTACCAGCACTGAAAAGCATGCAATACTTTGCACTATTTATGTTGCACGCTTGTAATAGTTTGTACATTATATACTATATACATGTATATTATATACAATGTTACTGGCCAGATATCAGGAAAGATGTCGAAGCCTCATAGCACACTTGTAGAAGATAAAAGTACATCAGGATGGATCGTATAATTTGATTCAGTAGTTGCCTCAATGACCCCAATGGCAATGGCATGGGGCCGGATTGGTTTGACGAAGACCAACGAGCTCGATCAGGTAGATAGGTCAGCGACAGCATCTGGGATACTAACTGTGTCTTTCAAGTCTTTCAAAAGCATTCAAGTACATGCTGTCTCCTTCGGTCAACTCTGATCGACTGTAGAAGTAACTTAAGCTTATGTACTTCATTGTGGAAAACTGGACGTGACTGAGCACACAACCATAACAGCGCTGAAAAACTCATAAAAGAACATGGTCTTCCCCTTGAAATGTCACTAAATTGTTCATGACCCCGATGAATGCTTCCAGCAATGAATAAAAGTTGCATTTGACATCATGGATTTGTAGAAAACGAACACTTTCCTGGCTTGAATCAGCGAAAAAATAAACGATACTCAATATTAAAATCGATAGAGAACGTGTTGTGAGTGTGCGCTGATCAAAAGTACCGTGGCTCACAAAAATCATCTCCACACACAAACCCACAAACCCACAAACCCACAAACTCCGTGAAATGCAGTCGAGATTCTCGTTGCATCCACATAAGTGCCCAGATCCCACACGACCACACATGGCACAGGAACTCCGTCAAGATTAGTTTCGCTGCTCGCCTGGCGGCTCGCAGCAATAATAATAATAAAACTATATTTATAAAGCGTCATATTCAATATTTGCTCATGGCGCTATTAACCTATATCCAATAAAAATAATAATGAAAAAATAAAATGATAATAATAACAATAATAATAATGAGGTCAATCGGGGTCGATACTAATAATGAGGTCCATACTGAAGTCCATCTATGGCATACGAAAAAATAAAATTAATTATTAAAAGCCAATTTAAATAAGTAAGTCTTTAAGTTATTCTTGAAATTGTCCACATTTGGGCATTTCCTCAGTTCGAGTGGAAGTTTGTTCCAAGTGTGGGTGCAGCAACAGAGAACGCACGGTCTCCATAGGTCTTCAATCTCGACTTAGGTACCAGGAGTAGTTCTTGAGATGTAGAACGGAGTGGGCGTGAACTTGGACGGTGATGAAGTAGGTCTGCAATATAAACAGGTGCCAAACCGTGGAGTGCTTTATAAACAAGTAACGTCACTAAAGCGTTCGTTACCTTGATGAATACTTCCAGCAACGATTAAAGTGTGATTGGACATAAGGAACATGTAATTACCTTGATTCCTATGTCCTGCGAAAATTCCCGTGTCAGGAAAAGCCAAAAGACTGACGGCGAGAGAGTGCACGAGGGAAATGGCATGTAATTTTCTTCGCGATAACCGCAGGTCATAAGTACCGACTCGAATATCGAATTCCTGGAATTCCTGAATCATCTCGATTCCAAAATTTGAGACAGCATCTGTAAACACAGGTAACCCAACATAAAACACAGGTAACCCCAAGATTAGTTTCGCTGCTCGCTTCGCTCGCAGCAAAAACTAAGACCTAGAAAACTATATAAGACCCTGAAATTTTATATATACGATGTACACATAATAATACACATAGACAGAATTATTAATAAAACGTGACTGCGCTCCATGTTACTCATACGATATTAAACAAAGAAAACCGGCATTTTTGATAATAATAATAATAATAATATCTTTATTTATATAGCCTGCGTAGCCAGGCTCTCTGGGGCAGGAAAGGGGAAAGGGGGAGGGGGAGGGGAAGAGGAGGAGTGGGGACGCTACGCAGGCTATTATTTATATAGCGCTATTTCATAGTATGTCAATAGCGCTTTACAGAGTGATAATATAATAATATATATGATAATAATAATATGATATAGAAAATAATATAATAATAACAACTATATATAAATATAAATATGAGATAAAAATAAAGTTATTGATGTTATAAAATATATGTACATATATAAAAATTAAAGTCAATAATGCAGAGTCTCACTTGAAGGAGAGTCTAAAAAGGTGAGTTTAAGTTTTTTTTTTTTTAAAGATGCTAAGCAGCTGACAGAACGAAGTTCTGTATGTAATGAGTTCCAAAGTTTGGGTCCAGCGATGGAGAAAGCTCTCAGTCCGTTAAGTCTTGAGATTGTATTTGGGGACTACCAATAGATGTTCGATGCAGATCGCAAAAGATCTGTACAGGTGAGTACTTTTTTACCAATTCGCAAAG
>JAUJYZ010001294.1:0-47500 GCA_033675265.1 Actinostola sp. cb2023
GGGAATGCGTTAATTCAGGTATTACTGGGAAACGTAAATGTAATGCTCATAAATAGTTTAGTAGTCGATCCGAGGCATTCCCAGACCCATGGACTACGCATCACTAGTACTGTTTTAAAATATTACTGCATTATGTTCTCAATATGTTTGTTAATATAAAATCAGTGGACTCTACCTTTTTACAACTTACATGGAAACTAGCGAGTACACTAGTATGGGCTGCGTCGGTGTATAATGATAAATTCAATGGTTAAAGGAAATCTATAACACCGTGAAAAAGAGTACTAACTTACATGGAAACTAGCGAGTACACTAGTATGGCTGCGTCGGTGTATAATGATAAATTCAATGGTTAAAGGAAAATCTATAACACCGTGAAAAAGAGTACTAAACTTACATGGAAACTAGCGAGTACACTAGTATGGCTGCGTTGGTGTATAATGATAAATTCAATGGTTAAACGAAATCTATAACACCGTGAAAAAGATTACTAACTTACATGGAAACTAGCGAGTACACTAGTATGGGCTGCGTTGGTGTATAATGATAAATTCAATGGTTAAAGGAAATAAATAACACCGTTGAAAAAAGAGTACTAACTTACATGGGAAACTAGCGAGTACACTAGTATGGGCTGCGTCGGTGTATAATGATAAATTCAATGGTTAAAGGCAATCTATAAAACCGTGAAAAGAGTACTAAACTTACATGGAAACTAGCGAGTACACTAGTATGGGCTGCGTCGGTGTATAATGATAAATTCAATGGTTAAAGGAAAGCTATAACACCGTGAAAAAAGAGTACTAACTTACATGGAAACTAGCGAGTACACTAGTTTTGGTTGTATTGGTGTATAATGATCAATTCAATGGAAACTAGCGAGTACACTAGTATGGGCTGTATTGGTGTATAATGATAAATTCAATGGTTAAAGGAAAATCTATAACCACCGTGAAAAAGAGTACTAACTTACATGGAAACTAGCGAGTACACTAGTATGGGCTGCGTCGGTGTATAATGATAAATTCAATGGTTAAAAGGAAAGCTATAACACCGTGAAAAAGAGTACTAACTTACATGGAAACTAGCGAGTACACTAGTATGGGCTGCGTCGGTGTATAATGATAAATTCAATGGTTAAAGGAAAGCTATAAAACACCGTGAAAAAGAGTACTACTGAATGATGTCCGTAACGTGGTGAAAACGTGGAGCGACAAGCGAGTTTTGCCGCTCTAATATCGATTTGGGAAACAGGCAATTATGAATATACTGAACAATTCACAGAAGAATCACCGTAGTGATACGGACAGATAAGCAAGGAGATGGAGGCGTTGGTATTCAAACGAGATGCGAATCAGTGCATGGACAAAAGTAAAGCATCTGAAAAACTGCTTATAAAATTCATTGACGACCTGGAATGATTGACTGACTGACTGACTGACTGACTGATTTATTTATTAATTATCAGTATGTATATTGTTTTCTAGCCGACATAAAGGGCCGTGGTTTGTCAAGCAATCAACAATTCCTTTCCTATGCTGCATATCAAAGACTGTCCACAAGTGAAGTGCATCATCAAAATAGGAAATGACGTCACTGAGGACGAGAAGGACGAAGCAAAGAAGTATGGGATTGAAATGGTATCGTTCGCTGATTTGGAGGTAATCGTGACGTCACACCACAGGGATCCCATCAAAGGAGAACTGTGTCCTTAGAAATTGTCAGTTCTCTGTTCGCTAATCCGTTGTTTTTACTGTTGAATTTCAGAACATTGGGCAGTATAATTTCAAAGAAAGAAATGTAAGACATGTTTGTTGGTATAAACTGTACATTACTGTCGTTTGAAATTAATAATAATAGTAATAATAGTAATAATAATAATAATAGTAATAATAATAATAATAATAATAAATAATAATAACAAAACAATAATAATAATAATAATATAATAAAATAATAATAATAATAATATTAATAATATTAATAATATTAATAATATTAATAATATTAATAAATAGTAAATAATAATAATAATAGTAATAATAATAATAATTTATTTATTATAGAATAAATTTATAGTTTATCAATTAAGACAAAAAACTCGTAGAGCAGATTGGGTACGACGACACACGGCATTGTCACGGTCACGACACGGAATCGTCCCGAAATCCTAATCATCGCGGAGGTCACGTCAACGGTTACGATTATGGTAACGGTCGCGGTCAAAGTCAATGGTCGCGGTCATCGATACGGTCAAGTCACGGATTCGTTTCGAAATCCTAATCGATTACGGTCACGGCACGTCCGTGTACGTGTCGTACGTTTTTTCAAAGTCGTACGGAATCTGCTTCTCGTTCAGCATATCGATATCGAATGTAGCTTTTATCAGGGAGTTAAATATGTCGACTCTCCGGCAAAACAATATTTACCACTTAGTCTGTATTCAAGCTAAATTGCCTTCAAAAAGTCTATTTGGTGTAAATAAGCTGTTTTCTTCGTGGAAATCAGAATCTATAAAGTTATTGTATCGAATTGTATCTATTAGTGATATTTCATGGTATATTTTTGCAGCCACCACAACCTGACGATATCTGTACCATATGTTATACAAGTGGCACTACAGGTAAACCAGTGATAGATAGAACAGACACACCGACAGACCGTCAGTCAGACCGAACAGACAGACAGATAGACCGCGTCGGACAGGCCGTCAGACAGGACAGACCGACATATACACCATCAGCCAGCCAGACCGTCAGCCAGACGACCGACCGACAAACAGACAGACAAACACAGATCGACAGATATACAGCCAGACAGACCATCAGCCATTCCGATCGACCGACAGACAGACTGTCAGACAGACAGACTGACAAACACAGATCAACAGATATTACCGTCAGCCAGACCGACCCGACCGACAGACAGACCGACCGACAGAATGAATTAACAGACAGACAGACAGACCGATAGACCGTCTGACAGACAGACCGTCTGACAGACAGACCGTCAGACGGCAGACAGGGCGAAAGGCAAACCTGACAGACCGTTGTTTCTAATCAATTACTAAGTCCATTGTTTTGTCATGTACGGCCAAAAGGAGCGATAATTACCCACAAAGGCATCACAGCATCAAGTAGCTGGCGCACTGTCCAATACTACCAAGGTATGTCAGTGCTGCGTATATCTAGCGTAAAACGTAGCGTTGCGATTTATACAGCGATAAACGCGTAAAAGAGTAACGTAACATACATTGTATCACGTAGAACATAACCTAACATTGCATATATAACGTAGGTTAAACCTTAGCGTAATTGGGACGTACAATCCATGCACTGAATGCATTTTACGTGGCATAAAACGTAGCGAAAAAAAATAACGTAACGTTAAAAGTAACGTAACATACATTGTATCGCGTCGTTAGAACATAACCTAACATTTGCATATAACGTAGGTTAAACCTTAGCGTAATTGACGTACAATCCATGCACTGGATGCATTTACGTGGCGTAAAACGTAGCGAATAAAATAACGTAACGTCGCATTGTAAAGAATAACGGAATTGAAGGGTTGCCCATGAAAACGGCCTAAGTGACTATTTTGATAATTTTTAAAATGTTTTGCAATTGCTTCAAAAACACCTACTGGCTTGTAGATAGATGATACCTATACAAACATGATTTGGTGATTATTACAAAATTGTTGTTACCCCTACAGCTAACCGCAACTATATTTATTGATATAGAGTGGAATCGAGGTGAATAACAGTGATGTTTACCTGTCGTATTTTACCTATGGCGCACATATACGAAAAAGATTGCAACTGTAAGTAGTAAAAAATCATTTAAAAACCCATTTCTTTCTATCTCATTAATAAGAAAGGGAGAACACCCATTCCAAACGGTGGAGGCTAAATGGGATGCCTCAAAAGGACCTCATTAATATAAAACAATAGAACGATGCAATAACACACATAGATTCGTTCTATTGTTTGGTCGGCCAAGGGCGGTTTGGGTTATGGAAACAAGCCTTTACCATTCCAAACAGAATCTTGTCAAACGCCTTTCAACGTGACATAGTCACATCAAAACATTTTTGTAATAAATGATAACCACCAGCCCATTTTCAAATTTGGTTTTCAGTTAGCTTTCTCAAGCCTAAATTTTAAGGAACCCACATAACTTTGGGTTCAATGTCGAATTGATAGTTTTAAGCTGGATGGAAATGTTTATAGAAAGCAATTATTTGTACGAAAACCAAGCCTTGAGGCACGGACGAACGAGACATGTTTCTTTATCATTGAATGACTGAACGACTAATTGACTTGATGACTGACCGACCGACCGACCGACGACAACTGACCAATGTCGCAGACTGACCGAGCCGACCGACTGACTGACCGACTGACCAATTGACCGATCGACCCGTAGACCTGGATACGACAAAAGGCAAAGCAATGGCCTGGATTGAAAGGTTTCACTGGTTCTTTGAAATATCAATCTGTTCCAAGTCACCCAAAATTCCTTGAAAATAACATATTCTTGTAGACGCGGACAGTACGCTTCACTATCTGCAAAAGATGAGAATTGCTGATGTCCGTCCTAGCAATCGACAGCGTGCTTATGTTTTTCTGAATATTTCCAATGGAATGAAAAACATAAAGTTTTCCAGTTCTTGAAAAGGTCAAGCTCTTTCACATTTTCGAATCTTCTTGGACAAACACCTCCGTGCATCCTTTCCAAATATCATTAGTCGCTGATTGCAAAAAAAAAATTGTAATTCAAGTATATCAGTATATCCATATATCGGGTTGCATTATGGGTAATACTATTTTTTAGAGTTTTTCCACAAAATATGCATCAGAGACTTACAAACAACAAACAAGAGACCCTAAATTACATAACATTCTAGAGTTTCACAAATTTGCTTGCGTGAAACATCATTTAGGGGACTTTTTCATTACCCATAATGCACCCAATATATGGATACATGTATACTGATATATTTGATTTACAGAATATTTGCAAAGGGCTGTAGGCAAACATACACTTGTATAAATGAAATTATAGTACCAGTGTAAATTAAATTATCACTGAGATCAATATTTAGTGAGTTTAATTAAGAATGTAATTATTTTTTTATCTTATTACATGCATGTACTCCATTCACCCCTGGGTACACCCTAGCTGTAGCGAAGCATCACAAGTGGGAAGTAATATAATTTATAATGGTAATAGGACTGAGTGGAGTCCAATTTGGTTGTAATCATACGAGGGATCATCATAAACAACGGGGTGGGTGTTGGACGACGGGGTTTTAGCGGAGTCCAATTTGTTATTATATTCTGAGTATTATTACCTACAGAATTGGACTGTGGCAGAATAAAAATCTGAATAAGACAGAAAATGCCCGCAAAGCATTCTGCGGTACTTGTAGTCATATAATGCCATCATGAAATGGCCTATTAATCATAACTACTATTTAAAAACAATATTTTCATGATAAACAAATCAAATATAATGCTACCCAGTAAAATGACCAAAAAACAATGACATACAGTATGTTGTGAAAAAAAAAAAAGCGAGAAAGTTAAGTTAGGGGTAGGTAGGTTTAGGAGGTTAGGTTTTTAATACCTGTAAATTTATTTTGAGTTGAAGGAGTTCATAATCTCACCTATCATAAAAACATACACTGGCCACTTCACATGTATATGGTTGTCCAAGATAACCCTCCCAAGTTGCAATAGGAAGCAGTAATTGAGACAATCAACATGAGGAGGCTTGCGTCCTCTTCTGTCTGACCAGGGACCAAGAAGGAAAGCAAGCCATTACAAGAGCTGTATGTAGTGTCAATGCAAGGTTTACTGCAAGGATGTACTTTGATGCCTTTTGCTGGATGGCCACTTCAAAAGCACTACGAGACAATTCATTACTATATTATATTGATTACAGAGCAAAGAGTGCTCGCATAATTTAATAATATTAATTTTGGGTTGACCTAGGCAGCACAGATCAAAGTACTGCTATATCAATAAGTAAATGTAGCCTGTACGTCCTGTGGCCAGGCTCTCAATCGGAAATCGGAAGGGTCGGAAATCGGATCGAAAATTAGAGGGAAAGAGGATGGGGGGGAGGGGAGAGGGAAGTTTCCTATCCGATTTTCCAACCCTTTCTGATTGAAAGCCTGCCTGGCCACGGCAGGCTAGCTAATCAATAATGGCCCTGCATTCCCTTCCAAAAACTGCATGCATGCCTGCAGAATGAAGATGTCATGTACATTGTACATGCCAAAATAAGGGAATTGTAATAATACAACTATTAAACTAAAAATATTAATTCTAAATATATATATATAGTTACTCTGAGTGTGCAAAAAGTACTAACCATTTTTAATAGCATATATATGTTTTTTAATTTGACACCTTCATAAAACGGCTGGTCAATGGCCTGAAAGCACAGGGAGCCCACCAATATGTTTCAGACTTCTGGGTTCTGGTTTAGCTGTGCATGCTTATTATCATACAAATATATTATTATTATTATTAGATTCGTATGAGTGGGAAGTAGCTACGGTACAGTTCGTACCGTGCAGTGACCGTATCGCGTCATCATCGTGCGGTATCCAATCATTCTGATTGGTTGAGAAATGATTTTGCTCGCTGTGATTGGTTGAATACAATGTGTTCGATTCCGTACTGTATTACCGTTACTCCGTGCCGTAGGTTTCCCACTCATACGAAAAACGACTCTATTGTCATTATTATTATTATTGTCACTATTTTTTGGAGTAAAAGGATCCAGCCACAAAGTATGATTGCTAAATTCATAACCATGCAGTATCATATAATGGCAAGAAATCTGTAATGTGTTTTAGCAATTTTGGAATAGCCAGTCGGCGGTGTTCAGAGCCATGCATGTAACTGCATGATAAAAAGACGGGGGGGAGGGGGGTACTCGGCCATTTTTAGGGTAGGGGTGTGCTGCTATGATCCCAAAAACCTTACCCTATCCCAGACCTAAAAAACGGAATTTTCCATACCCTATTGGGCGGCACATACCCGTATACCCCCCCCCCCCCCCCCCCCCCCCTCCTCCCCAGGATCAAACAAAAGCACCAGCGGCTAGTTTATATTTGATGACCCTGTACTCTAAGAGTTGTTGCCATGGGCTTCCTGTGGTACGAACCTCTCCAGCCTACCTCGGTCTTTCTACACAGGAACTCCATTTCATTTTAAATATATCCTACATACATGTACCCTCACCTATGTCTTGTTTGATTGTATGTATTTTGCTCCATTGCACACTGTGTCATTATGATTTCCTTTGATATTTAAATCCATTTTCGCTCTTTCATACAAATACTGTTGCATGATGGATTCTCCAGGAGTACCCGGCAATATACAGGAATATCAACAATTTCTACTGTGGCGGCACGATGTGGGTTTTTGATCCATGCGAGACTTGGGCAGCTGATGATGCCATGATGTGTACTTACATACAACTCAGAGGCATCTATAAAATGTCATCAATCCTGCATAGACTAGCAGTTATGGTTAATTACTATATAACAATAAATTAGACTACAAGTTGGAGTTCTCTATGAGTCGATAGTCAACGAGGCGCGTTGTGTCGAGTTGACATATTGAACTCATAGCAAACTCATTGTTTTAGTAGAAATCAAATACAATATGTGGTTCTAATTGTGAACACTGTTTCAGTTAATGGTGTACCCTGGTTACCAGAGACTATTATTTTATCTCTCTCTAAACTCTACGAGAGCACCTATGGCTCGAGAGAGAAAATATTCCGGGGGGGGGGGGGGGGGGGTGGGGGTATCCCTTTTGTCCAAGTGGTAGGGGTGAACGGCGGCGATTTTGAAAACGACCCTAAAAGGTACGCATAAATTAAAAGAGATGTTGAAGCCATGTTAATTCCAACCCCTTAAAAGGTACGACCATATGTGATGATGATGATTGATCATCATTATCTTTTCTTCTGCGGTTTAAAGAAATTAAATAAAAATTGACCCTAAAAGGTACGGAGTCATGTTTACGTAACTGACTTTGAGTCGGGAACCCCTAAAAGTGTACACACATGAAGTATTTTGAACCCTAAAAGGAGCGCCGAACACCCTATACCACTTGGACAAAAGGAGTACCCCTCCCCCCACCCCCTCCCCACCACCACCCCCCCACCGGGAAAAAATAATAGCCCTGGTAGATAGTGAGTACGTTAGCAAATCAAATTGCAGGATTTGTGACATGTTGTGATAGTATGCTAGTTGGTTTCTATAACTATCCTCATAGAAAACGAGAAGTCTAATTGTTTTAGCATAAGCCATCCAGTAGGTCAGTAGAAAAAAAAACAAGCAACAGACAATAATTCGTCAAGAAGCTCCTCCGAACATTAGGAAATGCGACGACGAGGCCGCCATTTTCGTTTGTTTACATCTACTCGGGGTCTATGAAGCTGATAGACCACTAGTAGCGAAACAATCAGATTGCAGGATTTGTGATAGACCACTGGATGGGATGATTTATGCTAAATATAATTAGTATTTTATGATGATGAATTTAGATATTGTATATATAGTCTTGTAAATAATGACAATTGTATTTCAAACTGGAACATTAGAGTACATTAGAGTAACAGATGAAAATAAATTTACCAACAGTTCGTCATCTGCTCCTTTCCACTCTTTATACATTCGTTCATTAAGGAAACTCTGTAAATCTTCTTGGGACACACCCATTCTTTCTTTTACTTTTAACTTGAGCTGATTCCACTTCGACTCTATGGCCTGGGTGTGGACACCAGTTACAGGATCGACGAAGTTAAGGCTGTGGTTCACAACTCTGTGGGTAGCTACTTGCTGTGGGAGGTGTCTTTCCAGGTAATCGTCGTATGCTCCCCAATCATCGGTGTAATACAGTACTTCCCGCCTTGAGACACTTTCTCAGACTGTATCGTAAGCGGACCAACTATAGACTATCTATATAGCTAAGATCTTCAACTTACACCGATATTTTCATATTTTACGGTATGTTTTTCATTTTTATGTTATAAAGTGCACTGACATATTAGTATAAGTATAAGTATAAGCAGGGAACACCTTTTCGGTTTATCGTTTATACTGTATTTCATTATCTTGTGTTTACTAAAGGCGCTGTTACACGTAACATTTTCTAACATTTTTGTTGCACGAAAAGTTGAACTAGCTTCTACTTTCTGCAACAATTTTTGTAACTGAAATTTACGTGTAACATGGGTCCATGCAACTTGTCTTGCGCCACAATTAGAGCAAACGAGTCGATCACTGAGAAAGCGAGAACTTACAACATAATAAAAACAGATCAAAAAGGCACAATTATTGTCGGTAAACATGGCAGACGAGGACAAAAGTTTACGGTATTTTCCCAGAAAAGAGTGGAAATGATGGTTTCCGGCACGATTACGCGTGCAACTTGAAATTTGCTTGTGCGCGAGACAAGTTGCAATGGAAATTGTATGTGTGACATCGTGTCCTGCAACCTGCAACATTTTCTTCACGAGACGAGTTGCACGAGAAAATGGTACGTGTAACAGCGCCTTTACACTAGTATAGTTTCCAAAACGTTACCTACATAAAATACAACGAAATACTTAGTTACAATGGTAAACAATCAAGAAAAGTGAAAATAACTCAGGTTGTGGTAAAATATATTCAAGTGAGAACTTACTGCAAAAGCAATCTGTCCAGAGAGTCGTTGTGTAATTTAACAATATGCATGAAAAGAGGGGTCGTTCCCTGAAACAGAACCCTCCTGGATAAACCGGTTTTCAAGTAAGACCACGTTACTGTTTATGGCGTTTCTAAGGATACTGTACGAGCATGTAACTATTTTAATTAAACAGCTAGAACCATGACAAGTTGTTTCCTAGTGAAATACAATTAACTAAGATAACAACCAATAGGATGCTAACATGGCATCATCAAAATAAATAATACTGAGAAAAGATGATGAAAGGTAAAATTAATAATGGAACATTTTAATTAGCAATATGCATCCCATGACGTTTTTACAATAACAGAGCGTAATCTCGCAATCTGATTGGCTCTCAGCCATAATGGTCAATAAGAGTTTTCCTTAATTTCTCAGCCATTGTCAATAAGAGATATTTTTTTACTTTGTTTATGCGATTTGTTAAATTTTCGTGAGGGTTCGAAAAGCCAAAAGAAACAGACATCTTCAAGATGACATTAATCAGAATGGAAGCAACCTTCGCCCATATTCGCCGGACGGTTCGGGGGCCTGTTTCTCGAAAGTCCCGTAAACTTTTCGGGCCCGGCCGGAAAGACATCCCAGAAATCTTACACTTACTCTACAAAGCTGTCCTTTTTACATGTTTTTAATATGAACAAACTTTCCCTTCGTGCAAAGTTTCATGTCTGTAAACTACTTTGTTTTTGAAAAAAAGATTTTTAAAGAAACCCTTTTCGGGCCCGACAAGCTTTCGGGGCTTTCGAGAAACGGCCCCCAGGCCAGAGGAGGGAGTCGAAGAGGCCAGCTAGCCATATTGAGATATTGCGTTGTAACAATTGTCAACGAAGATGACCTTCGCATCTCACAAGAGTAGAGTACTATGCTGTTCCAAAGCAATTACACGGAACCAATAAGGAATGCAGTAGAGAGAGGTAGGCTTACTCCTGATCATATAATGTCGCCTAAATTCGCCAGCCCTATAGTTAATAATAATAATAATAATAATAATAATAATAATAATTGAAATTTATATAGCGCTAAAATTATAAATATTCTAAAGCGCTTTACAAGACTATAAAAAGAAAAATATAAAACACTAAATAAGCTTTAAAAATGTCATGCAATTAGTTATAAAAAGATTATTTTAAAAAAAAAAAATTTATAATTATTAACTTGATGGATGCTCTCATATAGCGCATTTCACATAATCTCAACGCGCTTTACAACCGATGAATTTTTTTTTCGGGCTGCATATGAAAGTTACATCAGATTTCTACTCAAATCTGAAGCTCGATCGAGCTCGCGCACATTGGAGACCATTGGAAATCGTTTTAAAATATTTGAAGTGTAAACGAAGTTTTTTCAAAATAAATCGAAAACGAGCATAGTGACCCCCATTTTTTATTTGAGATTTAAAAAAAAATCGGTGCTGCGTATTATACCGTATTTCCTCGATTAAGCGCCCACCCTCGATGAAGAGCGCCCCCCTTGCCCTCAAAATTTGAAATAAGCGCCCTGGGGCCCGTTTCTCGAAAGCCCCGTAAACTTTTCGGGCCCGAAAAGACATCCCAGAAATCTGAGAGACTTACTCTACAAAGCTGTTCTTTTGACATGTTTTTAATATGAACAAACTTTCCCTTCATGCAAAGTTTCATGTCTGTAAAATACTTTGTTTTGAAGATATAGATTTTTAAAGAAACCCTTTTCGGGCCCGATAAGCTTTCGGGGCTTTTGAGAAACGGGCCCCAGGGCGCTTAATCGAGGAAATACGGTATATCAAAATATGAAAGAAAGTTTATTGGCTAAATTTTGAAATATTTTGCGATTTCTGGACGTTCTTAGAGGCGAACATACTTGTATGTTTCATTAATATTTCAACAATCATAGTCATTCAATTACTTTGATAGATTTAGTAGTATAGTCTAACTAGTAAACTTCGAATTATATGTACGCTATGTTGTAAGGAAGTACTTTGAACCGAGAAAAAAGGTTTTTGATTACAACTTCCGGTTGCTATCACACTTCGCAATAAAACCTATAAATTGATGTATTTGAAGAGCATCTAGCGCGAAAACGAGCATGGTGACCCCCTATTTTTATTGCAGTTTTGAAACACCCTAGGTATGTCAAATAACTGTACGAAGTTTCAGATCAAATTTATTTCAGCTTCTTCTTCTATGGAATCACCTTAAATGTTAAAACATCGTTAAATCGCCTGCTAAAGTCGCCTAAAGTTACTGAACTGAACGGCGAATTTAGGACCCAGAATAGGCCGGTGTCGGGGGGAATTCCCCCCCCCCCCCCCCCCCCGTGGGATTTGCCCCCCCCCCCCCCCCCCCCCCCCCCCCCCCCCCCCGGAGCGATTTTACCTCCTGGTGAATTCGCCCCCCCCCCCCCCCTCTTCAGAAAAAATAGTATATTACTCTACTTTTCACGACAAGTTTATTACTTTGATTAATAATGAAAAAATGAAAAATATAACGTTTTTAAAAACTGAAATTATTTATTTTATTTTATTTATGATGAAACAAAAAATGTACATGAAATAGCCGTGTAGAAAAGCCAAGAAAGCTAAGGAATTCAAAATTATAATAACATCCTGAACTAAGTTATAATAGTCTACTTATCAAAGAGTAGAGTGGTTTCCATAAACCCGTGAAATACATGTTAGCGTAATACGCTTTATTACTCCGTAATTCCATTGTTTTCTTTTGTGTGTTTATGGATATTACGCACGTGACTAATACGATTTGTTTCACGGGTTTATGAAAACCACTCTACTTTCAAATTTAATTTTAGAACAAACGGCTGACCGTGTTTCACCCTTTGATCATTACCGTTCTTGTTTGTTCGATTTGTCCGTGATTTATTTGATATCAAGCCAAATAAACTAATCTATTTATAAAACCTATTCGAAGTGAGTGTTCCTGTATTGATTCATATTTTGGGTAATTTTGATATGTTGTGGAATGGCAGGTAAAATAATACTAAAGTCAGTTTGAGCTTAATGTGTACAATGATTTTTTCTACGGTAGAAAAAATCAACTGTTTTTTAAGCTCATGCAATTAGACTTTATATTATTTTTACCTGCCATTTCATTGATTCTACAACATATCAAGTCAGCTATTTATTAAAACAAACTGGCTCAGAATTAATATTAAATCAAATTTAAAAAACTGAAATTCTGACTTGAGCCGACTAAAAGTATTTTCTGTTAGCTTGCATGATGAAAGGGCTATTCGAGGTCAAATTTTCTGGCTACATTTGAAGGCACTGTTCGCTATCGTTGATTCTGATTTTCGCTCGCAATGCAGCAAAGGAGCGAAAACAGCGACTTATCATCGTGAATCAGTCTAGACATACGCTGCCAGAATTTTGAAACGAACATATAAAGTACGTCACTTTATTGAGGCAACTGAACCATTCTGGTTGTAATATAAGCTATAGCTGTGTTGTGGATAATGTTGTATATAATAAAGTAGAGGATGGTTTGTTGTCTTTATTCACATCAACGGCTACATTAGGAATGCAATAATTTTCATTACTCTAAATACCATTATCTATAGGAAACAATTGCTACCAAATTATCGATTCCTGTGACCATTTTCCAAGGAATACTTTTGATGAAAATATATACCTTTATAGGTACCAAAGGGAGGCCAGGGGGGCGAAATCTACGAAGGGGGACGAAGGAGGGGAGCGAAATCTCCGGAGAATTCGCCCCGGGGAGGACAAATTCACCGGGGAATTCGCCCCGGGGAGGACAATTTTTTTTTGGGGGGGGGGGGGGGGGGGGGCGAAATCCCCGTGACGCCGGCCTAGCTAGAGGTTTGCTCTTCAAAGTACTGAAGAAAAATGAGGTTTGAAATGTATATTTTTGTAGTTAAAACTCAGGTTGAAGGAGTATTTATCAAATGGAAATATCGAAATATTCGATACATGCAAGTTAACTAAAAATAATACTTTCTACTATCCTATGCATATTACATCTCAGCCAATCAGAGCTCACCATTTCTATGAAATATAGAGCGGTATTTCATAGTTTTTTTCTATGAAATACAGAGCGGTATTTCATAGTTTGTATTAGCCAATCAAAACGTTGTAAATTTTAATTGTTGATGTAATATGTATAGGATAATATGGTTATTCCATGGTTTTCTATGAAATACGGGCAGAAATTTCACTCAAAAATTATATTATTTTATAGTATACAACTCGCCTAAAGGCTCGTTGTATACGAAATAATATAATCAGTTTTTCGTGAAATATCCCCCCGTATTCCATAGAAAACCATGGAATAACCAATAAATATAACACAGGTCGAAATAGTGGCCTAAGTAGCAGTGAATACGTTTGATGGATTTTAGTATTTGTTCCGCAAAACATAATTGACTATAAGCATAGATCTCCAGACAGTATAAAAGAAACCGGAAAACGTCTCAGTAACTCAATGGCAATTTTACATGGAATATAAAAAAACGCTTGATACATGGTCAGTTTATGCCCATGCTGACCTTATGTAAAGACTTGAGAAGTAGCAAAAGCCGTGTACAAGTATCCTGCCAGAAAACGTTGGATCTAATGTATAGATCTAAATGGTCAAAAACAATGTTAAATTATATTTAATTATGTTATTATGTTAAGGCCTGGTTCAAGCCCAAAAACGAGAAAAAACATATATATAAAAAATCATAATGTCACTTCCTTTTTACCAAACATTACGAAACTTTGCACAGCATTAGAGTTTGACATCCTTAATTGATTGAAGTCAACAAAATACCAAAACACTGAACACGTGATTAACCACGTGACAACAGTCTTTGAAGATTTACTTTAAAATGCGGTCGCGGTTTTAAGAACAGTGTAAAAACAAACAATTGCATATGCTGTCAATGCTAGGGTTCTACACAACTGCGTTTGGAAAACTTGTCTCTTAAAGTGTATATATGGACCAAAATGTTTATTTTGGAAATCGATTCTTTATGAAGTAAATAATGGGGTGGTGTAGTAGTTTCCTGGTTTGGGCTTCGCATTTGTGAGTTATAGAGGTTTGAAATCTCAATATGCAAATCAGATGACGTAAATTCAGTCATCATTTATTATACAAAAACGCCTTTGTGCAAATTACTGACATTTCTAAACTTGCGATATCTTTCCACAGTTTATAGAAATAGTTTTATGAACTTTTTTCCTATTTCAGAAAAAAAGCACTACTTGAAAAAATATAATTTAGTTATGATAAAAAGTTTTGAAGAGTAGCAGTATATTGGAAGCAGAAATGACTAAACTTTCATGGTTTCAGAGTATCATATCATTGTAACATTTGCCTCTAATTAGTTTCCATGCCCAGGCCCCCCCTCTGACATGAATCAACAAAATCAAAATCACGTAAAAATTACAACATTTTGTGATTTTACTCGAAAAGTTCGTGAATGACAACATTTTTACCTGTGAATTCATAATATATATTATCTTAGCTGTAATATAAGATAGTTTTGAAAGTGACAGCTTTAAAATTTAATGGGGCAAAGTATAGATTTGGTATAGATTTAGAAGAGCTCGGTTGTAGCGATTTTCACAAGCGTGCCTTGTTGTCACGGTCAGATGGGGATAACTGTGTTTAAACTCTAATACGTATGCTCCAAACGCGTTTGTACCGCGAAAATCGAATTCAGCGATAAATTTCCTTTATTTTGGTATAAGATTCACGTATATTACGATTAATTTCAATGGGGCAGACTTCAAAATACTACAGGTCGTTCCCTGTCTTTTGTGTGTCGGTGGAGGCATTTGGAGCCGAGAGTTTGATGGCTCAAATGGAGATTAATCTTCGAGCAAAACGCAATCGCTGTAACCAACACAGTGAAGTTTTACTCGATTGCCGGCTTTATCCATGACTGTGCGAGATACTGTACGCTAGCTAGAGCAAATGTTCAAGTTTATGGGCAATGAGTTTGATATGGTAAGGTACAGAGTGCAAATATCACGCTGTTCATATATATTGCATTTTTAGCATTATTCCCCATACATTCTCTGTAATATTTGGCCGCCATTTTGGGCGGAAATTTGTTGTTAATGAGCATGCGCGTCGGCCATTTTGATTCATATTGCTGTTAACGCAGTGCTATACCACTAGTTTACTATCTCTATCTATCTCTACTGGACAAAAACTTTGCATACATGTTTCAACTCGAAGTAAGTATGTTTGGTAGTGATTTTAAGTCTGTTTTTACTCCACTTTTCCTCTCTCAATAAAAACGAACAATATTTCGATCTGTGCTTTGGTCAGACATGGGTCGTATGGAGGATACATTGTGCGCCTTCGACTCGATCGACCACGTTGAGCTGCGACGTCCTTAATTCGTACTGCAAGGAAGGATGAATGGCCCGCAAATTATAGTATGATCCATCCACAACTATATAAACTACAAAGTTTCAATGTGCAGAATACAAAATGATACAATGGCGTATTTTTCACTGGTTTAAGTTTTGCAGTATGATGTATTAGCTAGGACATTGTTACTTCCTTGTGAAATCCTTTAAAACTAACCTAAGCACATTTTTTAATACACATACCTAGCTAACATATAACCTTAACTGATCAATATATATATCACTGTGAAAATGTACGTTGACACTTGGTTTCGAGAGAATAGAAGTTGTTAATTGTAAAACTGAGACAATTTGAGTTACTTTTTAGAGTTTAGAATTAATTTGCTATATTCAGTACAAGCTTTGAAGGTTATTTTCAAAGTCCTGTGGTTGACAGTTTGTGGAATGTTAGAGTGCAAACACTAAAACCATGAAACAACTTAGTAACTAAATAGTACAAAATCCTTTGTTTTCCATTGTTTAATTAGTGCTATTTTGTACTATTTAATCAGTACTTTTTCATGGATATATTGTTTGCACTCTACAGATCTTGAAGGTTTTATTAATTGAATTTGAAAATGTTATGAAAAAGTCCTTAATATCAAGAGATTTCGAATGTATCAATACATGGATATGGTTTTCTTATAGTCTAGAAAATGTACTATATTGATGCAAATATTGTTCAATTTTGTTGATGTTTCTCCATCAACAAAGTGATGCACATGTTGATGACATTCCAGGAATTTATATATACTTAATTCATTATCATATTTCGTTTCATGCCTTCACCATTAACGAAGGCATGCATGCCACACTTTATTACTCATACAAGCAATTCAAGAACATTTCTATAACGGGTCAAAACAATTTGTGCTCGCAACGCCGGGAAGTTTGTTGTCTGAATAGGAAAGAAGGCTATAAGACTGAGCTAATGGTGTTTGTCTATTTTATGCCGGATTTCTAGTAGGGACAACAAAAGAAACGTGTAAGCTATTCAGATTCTTCTTATTTAACAGAAAGTTCAGTTTTCAGCAATATTATATCAGTGATATGAGTTACCAGTCGAGTCATGACAACTAAACATAGAATGAGTGTAGTTCTCTTGACCTTAATCAGTGTTAATTGTTCCTTTTTCTTTCTGGTAGGGTTTGCCAGCAGGTCCAAGTAGTCCCCGTGATGTGCCACAGAGGATTAGGGTCGAACCGGAACAACGTGCTAACGTAGGTTAATTTATTACATCTCTTCAAGAACATTATTTTGATATTTCAGTTGACAATTAATTGTACTATTAATTGTACCTAACATATAACCTTAACTGATAAATATATATATCACTGTGAAAATGTACGTTGACACTTGGTTTCGATAGAATAGAAGTTGTTAAATGTAAAAGACAATTTGAGTTACTTTTTAGAGTTTTGAATTTGCTATGTTCAGTACAAGCTTTGAAGGTTATTTTCAAAAGTCCTGTGGTTGACATTTGTGGAATGTTAGAGTGCAAGCACTAAAACCATGAAACAACTTAGTAACTAAATAGTACAAAATCCTTTGTTTTCCATTGTTTAATTAGTGCTATTTTGTACTATTTAGTCAGTACTTTTTCATGGATATATTGTTTGCACTCTACAGATCTTGAAGGTTTTATTAATTGAATTTGAAAATGTTATGAAAAAGTCCTTTATCAAGAGATTTCGAATGTATCAATACATGGATATGGTTTTCTTATAGTCTGGAAAATGTACTATATTGATGCAAATATTGTTCAATTTTGTTGATGTTTCTCCATCAACAAAGTGATGCACATGTTGATGACATTCCAGGAATTTATATACTTAATTCATTATCTTATTTCGTTTCATGCCTTCACCATTAACGAAGGCATACATGCCACACTTTATTACTCATACAAGTATTTCAAGAACATTTCTATAACGGGTCAAAATAATTTGTGCTCGCGACGGAAGTTTGTTGTCTAAATAGGAAAGAAGGCTATAAAAGCTAATAATTAACGGTGCATGTTTGTCTTCTTTATGATTATAGGGACAACATGGTGAAAACTTGCCATTGAGGCATCTTCCACCAAAGAAACCGTGTGAGAATGTAAGCTATTCAGATTCTTGTTATTTAACATACATGTACATGCATATAGTTCAGTTTTCAGCAATATTATATCAGTGATATGAGTTACCAGTCGAGTCATGGCTACTAAACATAGAATGAGTGTGGTTCTCTTGACCTTAATCAGTGTTAATTGTTCCTTTTTCTTTCTGGTAGGGTTTGCCAGCAGGTCCACGTAGACCCCGTGATGTGTCACAGAGGAGAAGGGAACCGGAACAACGTGCTAACGTAGGTTAATTTATTACATATCTTCAAGAACATTATTTTGATATTTCAGTTGACAATTAATTGTAGTTTATGCACTTCTCCACTTCCTATGTAGCATCCACCAGTTGTTGGCCAAAACATGCTCTTGAGGATGGTTAATATTCCTCAAGAACAAAGTGAAAATGTAGGTCGAATGCTTTTACTTAAAAAATCAACACAATTGCTACATACATACAGTCTTTTGCATAAAACTCGTCCATCGTGGAACATATATAACATATAATTAACACGAAATCGAGTCGTACATCAGCCATGTTCGACGAGATTGAGTGGAATATTTATTTTATTATATAGACAACCACTGGATTGTATTAAAATATGTTTTCGGTAAAAGTAATTTTTATTTCCGCTTTTAGTACAAAACATTTCCGCCATGCATGCGTACAACGCGGTACAACAAAACCCGCTAGCGATGTCAGTGTTTACCAAACGTTTCTTGATCGATGAAATCCAAGTTTTAAAAGCTTCTGTGCTACTTTATCTCCCAAAAATGTCGTCTGAATCGAATGACACCAACAGACTACGAAAACATACGCTAAAGGATTTGAAATCTTGGACAATGCACAGGAAAACATCGAGGTTGTTTTGACGTCAGTTTACTTCACACACGGCATTCGAGGCCGATGGATCGAGTTTGGCCGGTTTTCGCCTGCTGAATAACTTTCAACGTGGATATTCTTTTACTATTACCAGGCAGTTCTAGACATATCTGCTTCTTCTTCTCATAATTTGGTACACATCCTACAGTTGTATAATCATCGGAATGATATTTGTTTCGCGTGACGGTTGGGTTTTCAATATATTTGTTTGTTATTTCTTTGTAAAAATATCAGTCAACAAATTTCATTTTTTTCGTCCCGAAAACCATGTAAAAAGCAATTTTCATTGCCACAAAACATTTTAGTTTTATATGTACTCAGTTAGTAGTTTATTCGGATCTACTTTTATTGAGAATCTATCGAGAAGAAAAGAAAATCTTCGCTCGTAAATTTAGAAAATTGTTCTGCCATTTTGACAGATTTCTCTAGTCACGGTATACTTAGTAAATAAACCCCTTCTGGCGACTGGTATATCGGCTGATAATGTCCGCGGCTGAGATATACCTGTAAGCCAGAAAGGGGGTTTATTTATTTTATAACCCTTCGATAAATTTTCTACGTTGTTCGGAAGAAAACGAAACAAAATGACGGATGAAGAAAACAAGTTTCATCGAGTTCAAATAGCCGTTCCGTTTGTGATCTTTTCATGTGTAAACTTCTAAAAAAGTATTCGAAAATAAAAGATTGATAGTTTTTCAAGCTTTTTGAGTGATTTTCTTGATATTTTGGGTTTTATTTGAGTGACTTTTTGGGCGCCGATTTTGACGTTTGTTCGTAGTTCAAGGATCGAACAATTATAAAAATACCTCAAATACCTGTCGTATCGACGTTAAAATCCCCCAAAAGGAACAAGTACACCACATGTATGTTATACAAGCTAATTTGCCTATTAAAAATGCATTACAGTCAGATAATTTCAATTTTCTCCAACTAAGTGGGGGATATCATCCGTCCAGTGAAATTGTACCACGTGATCTGTTTTAACCAATGGGCGCGCGCGAAAATTTATCGATGGGTTATAAAAGCTGATAGCCTAGTAGTAGCGAACCAATCAGAGCGCGCGCTTGCTCATATCCAGTGGTTGTCTATACTGATGCAACTACTTATACACAATTTACCGGCGATTTCTTATATATTTAACAATTAGTCACCAAAGGCGAGGTGAATATCGGTGAATAATAACTGAGACGAAGTCGAGGTTATTATCACTGCTATTCACTGAGCCTGAGGTGACTAATTGTTTTAGTAGAATTACACAGGTGATTATTTGAAAAAATAAAAATAAATAAACATTTTAAAGAAAATAATTCTTTATTTCATATTTCCATTTTGTCGAAACGCTGTAGGTAACTATCGAGAAATAGTCCGAAGTTCTCGACCAATCAGCGCGCGCTTGATTTTCTATAATCACCTGTGTAATTCTACTAATACTTCATTAGAGTGCAAACAACATACACCTGTTTTCAAAAACGTTGCCATTTACAAAAAACAAAATAGCCGAAATAGTAGAAAGGCATTAATTAGAGAAACAAAAGAAATTCAGTCATGCAGAACTCTGGCTCATTGTTTCTCTAATTAATTCCATTCTACTATTTTTACTATTTGGTATTTTGTAAATGCAACGTTTTTGAAAACAGGTGTATCCATGAAAAAGTACTAACTAGATAGTACAAAATAGCGGATCGAGGTTTCCGTGGTGTTGCAGAACACCAGATGACGCTAGACATGCAATGAATACAAATGACGAGAAGAATGAACTTGAACCAAAACAATACCCTGCATACAAAGAAACCTAACCAAGTAATACAAGCAGACTGCAACACCAAGAAACACCTAAAATAACACTAATTAAACAATGGAAAACAAAGGATTTTGAACTATTTAGTACTATTTAGTAAGTTGTTTCATGGTTTTAGTGTTTGCATTCTATTAGCTTATAAAACAATCAGTTACAGTAGAATGCAATTTAGAAAAGTGTGCAATAGTACTAAATTTTAAATAGTACTAATTTTAAATAGTACTAAATAGTGCTATTTCTGATATATATCTTGATTAATTTCCGATTTTTCGATTAATTTCCGATTTCCGATTAATAGTGATGAAGGCCATTGATTAATGGCCGAAACGTCTATTAAAAATTAAAAAAAAACAGAAGTCAGAGACAAACACTGAATAATCAACATTACTATTTCTATTATTTTCTGTTGTTTCATTAGTGCTATTTAGTACTAAATAGTTATTTAGTTTTCAAGCTTTTCTTAATTGCACTCGATCTAATTCTGCATCATCTATTTGCTGTTTTAGGAGCCAATTAGTTATCCGGCGTCCATACCTACATGGAGGCCGTTGGATCAGGAAACATCGGCTAATGTAAGTTTATTATACAGTCAATGTCATTAACGTTGTCCAGCTAAAAAGAGATTAGCACTACAATAAATGTCACTGACGTGTCTCATTCTATATTCGTTTTGCACGCGTGGAATTTTAATAATTTCAAAAGCATAAATCATCTCAGTGTGAGAACAGAATGTTAACAATGCCCGTTTCACAGGCAGAGGTGATTTATGCTTTTGAAATTAAAATTCCACGTGTGCAAAACGAATATAGAATGAGACACGTCAGTGACATTTATTGTAGTGCTACTCTCTTTTTAGCTGGACAACGTTAATGACATTGACTGTATATGATGTACCTTATTTTAATAATAGAATAGAGCATTCATATAGAGTGATGGCACTTAACCCGTGAAACAAAATCTAATAGTTAATGACTATTAAATAGATCAAAACAAAAGGAAACAATGGAATTAGTGTCTAGTAATATCTACTTGGTTAATACAGTCATTTGCAAAAATTCTGGCCGCCACGATATATCAATATATCAATATATCGGGTGCATTATGGGTAATTAAATAATACTATTTTGAGTTTCCTAACTTATTAAATGAAGTAAAATACAAACGTAAGACTAAAATAAACATCATACTAATTATTTCTACCAACTTTGCTGGCGCTAAGTATTATTTACAATATGAGTGGCAATGTTGTATGTGATTTACAATCTCGAGCCGAAGGCGAGAGATTGTAAATCACATACAACATTGCCACGAAGTATTGTAAAATACTTATGATATTCATTCTTCATTAAAATGCTACAGCTATTGTTTTATTTTGAAGAGTGAGCTAATTTAGTTGTAAAGCCATTGTGCTCGAAGTTCTAAACAAATTGAATGCCAATTCAGTACAAAATGATAGGGAGGTCATCAAGAGAAAACATATCATTTTCGATAAGTTAATTTATTCCTTGGGGACTAAGTACAAGCTTTGCAATCTTTTCGATGGTTTAGATTATGCATTAAAAGGACTGACGTGAAAGCGTACTCAGCTCCCGAAAGCCAAAAACTGCAGACGAAGAGATAAATTGGCTGCAAGATACAACTCTTAACAACACTAGAAATAGTACGAAATGGAGTGTTTTAAAAGATCTTTGAGGAATGTCAAAAGACGCGGGTAAACAAATTTTCGAAAAATGAATCTTTTGGGTTTCCATGTAGCGAGATCGAAGCTATACAAGATCTAACTCTCAAGATATCAGATATGTCGCCTGTGAGTATTAATTTCTGGATGACGAAGTTTACCATGCACTTTTGATAATTCCGTAGCTGATATTAGTAAATCATCTACTACAAGTAGTGTAAATTTGCCGTGTAATGTAACATTTAATAATTGTGCTTTTAAGTAGTCTAATCATCAAAAATTAGCTAATTAAACGTAACGGTGATTTAATAAAAAATATTTTGTTCAATATATCCGATTTGCACAGTTTTCATTAATATATTGTCAGTGATTAATGCTAAAGTACTATCTTAACAGTGATATTCTGCATCTTTTGATACAGAATATTAACAGATCTATTAGTATTCTGTATGGTATACAGAATACTGATAGATCTATTAGTATTCTGTATGGTATACAGAATTCTTATAAAGCATTGTATTCATTCATCAACCCCAACATTTCCCTGCTGAATATTCAAACCCTCCTCGTGCTTTCAGTATGTATCGGATATACAAGAGTATGCACGTGACACAAATGGCGCATCCGGATTGGACAGTAACCTTATGAATGATTAATGAATTTGTTATAATGGGAATTTTCGATTATTTAATTACCCATAATGCACCCGATATATTGATATATCGTGGCGGCCAGAATTTTTGCAAATGACTGTATCTGTTTCACGGGTTAAGTGCCATCACTCTAGCTGCAATGGAATAAATAAATAAACACAATTGATATTATAAATTCAAACTACAACAATTTATTCCACAGGACACTATTCAAGATCTAATTCCAGAAGAACTTCGCTGAGAACTTGGCAAACTTGCCATAAATGCAGCTTAATTAAAAAGTTGATTCCCTCAGTTTCTTTATTCGCTACAAACAAAGATAAACTCTCATACCATTACAAAAAAATGGAACAAACTTATTTTATTTATCTACAACACATGCTGATATATCTTAGTAGCTGTAGCTTGTAGTATATTGTATATTTGCACACACACATTTTTTTCTTTTTTGTCGTCGCGTCCTCGAGATATGACTGACAATATGTGCTGGGTCAGTGTTCTTTGAGACTGAGCAGGCACAGGTAGCCCAAGCTGTGTATCAGTACATTAGAATATGATATCATATTCTCTTGTTTTATTGACATTATCCATATACATTCTCTTATAAAAATGTACTGATACACAGCTTGGGCTACCTGTTTATCAATATTATGTATATGTATATATTAGTATTTAGGTTTAGATTAGGATAGATATTAGGATAGATATTTTATATATATATATATATATATATTTTTAAAGATTATATTTATATTTTTAGATTAGAAGGGCCATAAGTTTTTCAGCTCCAGCTGTAATATGTTTTTTCCCTTGTAAAATAAAGTTTATTATTATTATTATTATTATTATTATTATTGTGCCTGCTCAGTCTCGAAGAACACTGACCCAGCACATTTTGTCAGTCATACATTGTATCTCGATCTTTCCTCGATCCCTCCAAAACGTACTACAAACTTTAATCACTTTTCCAAAGTTGTTCAGTTCCACTTTTTTTTAAACATTTTTATTTGAAATATGCTACATCAAAATTACATTACAAAAATGACAGAAAAATAAAATAACAAAAATAACAAAAAAATAAAAATAATAATAACAGCTTTTAGATTATGGTCTCTTGCAATAAAATCAATAAAATCATAAAGTTAAAATGAAATCCTCTATAAAGTCGTCTGTATCTTTTTCAATCATTCCTTTATTGCCTGTGAAGATATTTTCGAGGGGGGCGTTTATTGGAAGCAGGGCGCTTATAATTTTTTTAGACCTCTAGGGGGAGGCGCTTATTCGAGGGGGGCGCTTATTGGAAGCAGGGCGCTTATTTCTTTTCTCAGATGTTGAACTCAATGTTTTCTTTATTACCGGTATACGGTACTGTAACATACATATACAGTGAATAAAAATAGCAAACATGTACCGTGCGGTACTTGGTAAACGCAAGTTTTATTTTACTAAATAATACAATTAATAGAGTAGTTTCTGCATTTCTTTTAGGGGGAGGGGGGGCGCGCTTATTGGAAAGAGGCGGGGTGCTCATTGGAAGCAGGGCGCTTAATCGAGCATTTTCGGTATTATTAATATTATTATTACACCATTTGCCGGTACTATGGTGGTATGACTAGACGAAAAGAATCTCGACATTTTATGTTTAATTCAAGAAGTAATTTTCACATAAATGTGAAAATTCATTGGTCGGGGGGCGGGGGGTCTCATTTGTCTGATAATGCAACATCTAGTTAATTACAGTTGTAGCAGGAGCCCATTAGTAGGAGCGTCCATCTCCCATATAGGGTATGTGTCACAGCGTATTAGATGATATATCTATTTTTAGATCAGTAGTTCGCGCGAATAAAAAACACCTCGACCAATCAGAGCAGGGATAATTTAGCCAATCACAACTCACTAAGTCAGTCGCACAAGACAGGCAGGCAAGGATTTCCAGACAAGACAGAGAAGCGAGCTTTTTTGTGGCTACTCTCCTTCGTAAGAAGAGTAGCCACTATGTCATCGAGTGTGTAAGTAAGTAAGTGTGTAATTCGGGTAGTGTTCGGAACTAGTCGGGTGATCGAAAATCAGCGACGATGTCGCCACGATGTACCCGATGGTTTTCCGACTAGTCATCTATCTTGTTTCTTCACTCGTTGGTTTGAAGGTAAGTTTTCACTCTACTATACTACTATATTCTATGCTATTTTGCACCAGAAACCAGACACATCTCTCGTGCAAAGTGTTAACTGTGTGTTCATAACGATTGTTTCAGGTTTTCATGGCGGTATGTTGTGATTTCCCAGACGCCTATCGATCTCAAAGTATTCGGCTCTCGGGGGCGAGTAAAACTCGCTATATAAAAGCCGTTCCAATAGAGTACTAAAGTCATGACGTCATAAAAAATACTTTTTGCTTTTATAAATTTTTGATTTCCAGTTCAGATAGAATATCATGAAAGAAGTTCACACACCAATTTTTATGACAATCGGTGAAATAGCGGTCAAGATATGGCCGGTTGAATATATAATTTGCCTTAACAAATCATTGTATTTTCGGCTCCGTTCCTAAAGTTAAGAACGGAGCCTAAAATACAGTGATTTGTTAAGGCAAATTATATATTCAACTGGCCATATCTTGACCGCTATTTAACCGATTGTCATAAAAATTGGTGTGTGAACTTCTTTCATGATATTCTATCTGAACTGGAAATCAAAAATTTATATAAATCAAAATTAATTGTTTCGTGACGTAACACTTTAGTACTCTATTCACTAAATACTAAATGACACACAGGACTCAAGTAGATATTGATGTTTTAATATTTTGAAAGTAGTTTTAGAAATTCAAGATATCAAAAGGACAGGATTCACGGCTATAGTATAGAGTACATTTGTATACTGGTTTTGATTTTAAGACACAGGAAGCCCAATACACAAACAGAGAGCCAGTGGTCATCACCTAAAAAAATATTTATGAAAAAAACACTTGACACTTTCCATGAGAGATGTGTCTGGTTTCTGGTGCAAAATAGCATTAAATCATAGTATATTAGAGTGTAAACTTCAACACCACTTTATCAAAAGTTGAGTTAAAAGTTATTGTTCAATTATTTGTATGCTGCCACAATTGTTTTCAATTAAAGTTGTATTAAGATACATTTCTGATTCAAATTAGCATTATGTAGAACCAAAGATCAAGTTCAGATAGATAAGATAGATAAAGTATTTAAATTATTATTATCATGATTATAGTTCAATCATACTAGTTCAACCACAGGCAGCCCAACCATTGCTTTTGAGGCTACTAAATAATTCAATAAAATGATATTTGCGTCTTTTTTTGATGGGCTTCCTGTGGTAGAGAGCGCGCGTGCGCGCAATATGTATTATTAGGTTGGGTTCCCTGTGTTGAGAAATGTCCTATGTTGAGCTTCCTGTGTGCGTCTTGCGGGATGCACCCGCATCCCAGCTACTTGGGGCGCACATCAGGCCATGATACGCCATCAGTTTCACACCTTGTGTAAATATACACATGTACTGCGGGACGCGCGGGACGCACACAGGAAGCCCAACATCGTCAATTTCTATGCACAGGGAACCCAACATAATACGTATTGCGCGCGCGTGCTCTACCACAGGAAACCCATCAAAAAAAGACGCAAATATCACTTTATTCATTATTTAGTAGCCTCAAAAGGAATGGTTGGGCTGCCTGTGGATACACTTGTATTTATAACATAGATTCGATAGTACGCGCGCGCGCTCTGATTGGCTGAAAAACCATGTTTTATCAGAGTGTAAAACACGCTCGAGCGTGCGTTTTATATTTTTTGCTCTTGCTTCATGAAAATCTATGTCATAAAGCGAATAAAGAAGGCTAAAGCAGTGTTTTATACTGTGAAAATATTTCTCTCGTGTTTTCAAACGTCCGTCGTGTTTTATCACAGTATAAAACACTGCTTAGCCTTCTTTATTTGTTAAATATACACTGGTCACTGTATACACTTGTATATATACACTGGACACTGGATACATTTTACCATTACAGTCCCTATGCGAGAGAGTGCAACGGCCGAGCGGGGACTGTGAAAGAGTCTAATAAAATCCCGGAAAAAACAGCCGTGTATTTGAGTCGGTTACTAGGTGAAAAACGTGGGTTACTAGGAGAAAAAGAAGTTGATGAGATGACGAACTGTAAGGCAGTAGTTATTTCACTATATTACTACTACCACAGCACATTCGATCCTGACTGACGCATTGCTTGTTCATAACTGCTTTTGGACAATTTAAGAGGACATTTCTACAAAAATCAAATATATTGTGGCAAGGCTCTTAAAATCGTTTTCGCTCTTCTTTTGAATATAGATAGGCCATTATTAGATAACAATTGCTGTGTAGTTTGTTTTCGAAAATATTATTTTATTTTCGAGATAATCGTCAGAGAAGAGTCCTGACCGGAACCTCGCCCGGAAGAGCCTAAAATGGGCAAAAGTTGCCAAACTTTACACAGCGCTCGTACGTAAAAGAAACCATCTATATCATAAATAAACTTTCCACTTGTAATATGACCCTTCCTTGTTCTCTGGAAATATTTTCACGCTTATTGGGCCATTGAAAGATTTTTCGCAAGGGAAAATAGAATGTCGGTGTTTTCATATGCTAATTAACAACCTCAAAAGAAATAATTATTTGAGCATCGGCGGGTTGTCTGATTAAAATTATATTCACTCTAAGTACTAAGGGAGAATAGATCTTTCCATATCTGGAAAGTATAGTTTGGGGAAAATAATTCGGGCTTCTTAAATATACGTTGAATTTGTCAGTGAATATATGCGAAAATCACGATTCTTGGTAAATGCATGATCAACGACTTACTTTACGGCCAGATGTCTCATTGCCATAAATTTGACGCTAAGTACTAAGGAAGAAACGTTATTTCCATAAATGAGAAGTTTAGTGTGGTTAAATAAAGTTAAGCTCTGTAGAAAGCTTTCCGGGTTCCCTAGTTAATTATGCATAAAACATACTACTTGATGATTGCGTGACCGATTGTTCAACTTCACGGCCAGACTTCTGATTTCAATAATTTATCAATAATATTTCAATACATTATCTCGAAAATGATACCCTGGTTCCAGAGGCTTTGTCAAACTCTATAATACGATGTTGAACCAGGGTACGAAAATGAGCGAAAATGAAATAATATTTTCGAAAACAAACTACACAGCAATTGTTATCTAATAATGGCCTATCTATATTCAAAAGAAGAGCGAATGTTTCAACAAGTAAGTAAGCTTATGTATGTTTGGTAGTGATTTAAGTCTGGTTTTGTTGTATGATCGATCGAAGTTAAGCGACGATAAAAGAGAGCACTCGTCTCTCGGCCACGTTGAGCTGCTTCCTTCGTACTTCAACCGCCGGCTGCCAAGGAAGGACAATTTATAAGCCCGCAAATTAGTATGATCAATCCGCGACTATATCTTGTTAAAACTAGAAGTATAGTCACAGGTAGCCCAAGGTATCTATGAGAGGCTTGTTATCGAGCTGTATATAAGGCTTTGTATGGGACCTTAGGCTCTGGTCGATAACTCCGTAAATAATAAAGCCAATGAACTCTAACCTTCCTGTAGTGTTGTTTAATTGTGTCGTTGTTGATCTCTGGTAGCGATTTTTAGCAGAGCTCTAGATCTTTCCCCGGAGCTTTCTTTAATTTGTACATAAGCTTAACTTATATTTGTAAAGAACATAAATGAATATTATCCTATCGCCCGTGGTTGAGCATTTATATTTCACCATTATGCCACACTTTATACAACTGAACAATTGAAGAAGTACATTTCTATAACTGGGTTTATCACATAATTTCAAAACTCATAGGACAAAAAAATGATTATCATAGCTGGAAAGAGCTCGTTGAAATTAGTAAAAATGTGAAGTTTGGAAAAGATCGCTCCACAAATTACGAAGATATGAATTTTCAAAAATCGAAATTTTGTATGAAAACCTTTGTTGGAGGCAAGAGTTGCCTCCAAGCGTAATTTCCATTTCCAAAGGTTTTCATATAAAATTTCGATTTTTGAAAATTCATATCTTCGTAATTTGTGGAGCGATCTTTTCCAAACTTCACATTTTTACTAATTTCAATGAGCTCTTTCCAGCTATGATAACCACTTTTTGTCCTATGAGTTTTGAAATTACATGATAAACCCTCATTATATCTTAGTAGGGAATCTCGAATTCTGTTTAGGTCTCGTGACCTCAGATTCATTAGATTCACTGTGAATGAATGTAATGCATTTGGAATTTGATTAAATAAATAAAACAAACGGAAGTTTGTTGTCTAAATAGGAAACAAGGCTATAAAAGCTAATTAACGGTGCATGTTTGTCTTTTTTATGATTAGGAACAGTCAGGACAACATGGTGAAAACGTGCCATTGGGGCGTCTTCCACCTAGAAAGAAACCCTGTGAGAATGTAAGCTATTCAGATTCTGCTTATTTAACATATAGTTAAAGGGGGACTAGTACGTAAATCGTTCAAAGTTTGATTTAGCTGAAACTTCACTTAAACAAGACGCTCAATGAGCGTATACTCGGACATTATGACAAGTAGATCTCTATCTTTGCTCACCAGCACACACATGGCTTGCAACTAAACACATACATAGAAAGAGTGTGGTTCCCTTGACCTTTAGTTAATTAGTATGTACACCAACTTGCCAACATATCAAGAAATCCCCCATTAAAATGTGCTATTGCTCGGCCAGCTTTCCTATGTCCATATTTGGGCATTGTACTTACCATATTTGGAAACCCTGTAAATATTTTTCGCTTAAAAGTACGATTTTTATCGAAAAATCCATCCAAACTTACAGCAAATCGAGTAAATGAATGTAAACATTGTCCTCCATTTTGTAACACGGCCAAAAAGACTGGGAAACCTAACACAGGGTGACCGGTAAACTCGTGCCCAGTCCCCGTAAGCTGGTCTACGTAAACAGCACAGATTTCTTGATATGTCTCCTAAGAACGCACTCTGAAGTGGACTGTGAGTAGTGGTGGATATTTACCAATTAAGCCACGAGTCCTCGAGCGGCAAGGTAAATATTCACCGTACCACTACTCACCGACACTGAGGGAGATAATTGTTTTAGTATTTACCAAATCAGTTGGATAAAAATGGCACTTTATTATTCATCGGCATATAAGCCACACTTTTTTTCCAAAAATCACGATTCAAAGTTGGGGGTGCGGCTTATCTGCAAGAACATCAGGAATTGGTACCAGAAATTTACATAAAATTAACATACATGTGTAAAAGTATAAAAAGAGTATGTACATCATTCGTGTGTTTCCTAAGTCGTGCTAATAATGGTTTTACTACAAGACCTAACGGTTTGCTAAAGTGTTTTTCATTGATGAGCGGGTTGATTCACGTGCTAACACAACATGTGTCAATCAAGTGTCTCAAACATAACATTCTCACGTGCACGCTAACGAACCTTAGATTTTAGAACTGATAATGCCGAAAGTTGGTGGAAAAGACATTTTGAATCATGCTGCAGTCATAGGATTGTATTGGATCGTGATTTGTGGTAAAGAATTCCATTGAAAAAGTGTCTTTATGATTAGTCTATGACAAAGCTAAAATTAATATTGGTCCTTTGAAGTATTCTCTGGGAGTTTACGTCCGATAACGCAAAGCATGTAATGAACATGTATTTTGACTTTTACACTGGAAAAAGAAAAGAACATCAAACAACTTAAAGCTTTTTCGCAGGCATAAGATGTGTACTTTTACTCAGCTAAAAGTTGTTTCATGTTCTTTTCTTTTTCCAGTGTAAAAGTCAAAATACATTTAGAGGATTTGAGTGAAACAAAGTACTTTACAAACCTTGTGACCTCACACTCTGCAACATGTTTTTCTTGAATATCTTAGAAAGCAATCATTTTACAAAAAATTCTTTATGATAACATTATTTCTTTCAATAATCTATAATATAAAATGCAATAAAATATTTCACTTCGGTTGCACTTTAAGGAGGCTCCATATAGTTTTAAGGGCCTTTATACCAAATGTAAAAAGCGTATTATAGCTAATACGGATGTATAATTTGACACACGTTCAGCCAACCATATGACAGATCATGAGTTGGGGAATCGTTTTATATCTGAAAATGATCACTCAAAAGGTTACCATAGCAACGCCACGCCAGCTTTAACAAAGGTCATTTTTCTCATAAAATCAATAAAAATGCACGGTTTACATGGTGAATCTTTTTAACACTCTTTATTATTACACTTCACATTTGACAAAGAACTGAAACATTCCACACTACAGAATCCAAAATATTGCAAAATATCGATTTTGCAAAATAAAGAAAAATCTTTAGTACCAATGTTATTCATATTATGTTAATTACTGTAGCTTTATATTACAAAAAAATTAAAAGATTTTACCTTGTCGTTTTGGAGTTTCTTTTCAAAAAAGATCGCCCGTACATGACGTCATCAAAATAAAAATTCTTCAAGTTCCAGTATTGCGCATACTCTGATGGCCTTGCGCACGCGCGCTTGCTTAATCTATATGGAGCCACCTTAAATCAGTTTTAGTTCCTTGATTGGCTCATTGGTATATAGTAAAACAATAATTATTTACTTCACTGTTGGTGAATAGCGGGTTTAGGAATATTTACCTCGCTGCTTCGCTTCTTGGTAAATATTCTACCGCTATTTACCTCCAGTTCAGAGAATAATAATTATTGTTAAATATTCCCTAGCATTTTAATAAATCATGATGTAATTAAGTACAGTTGTAGAACAACAGACTGTACAAACAAATACATGTATATATATTTAAGTTAAATAACAAAGGTAATTTATTATACAATTTTCAATATAAATCATTGTCAATTTGGCAACATTGGCAAACAAAGTTTGGTTTTCGTGCAAGGGCTTAAGGCAGTGAAAAAATATCACATGTAACATGAAAAGGTGGAACCATACTTTAAATTGCCCCCACCCCCATCAAAAATCAAATGATCCGCCCCTTAATCAGTGTTGTTCCTTTTTCGCTTTTCGGTAGGGTTTGCCAGCAGGTCCAAGTAGACCCCACGATGTGCCACAGAGGATAAGGGAACCGGAACAACGTGCTAACGTAGGTTAATTATTACATCTCTTCAAGAACATTATTTTGATATTTCAGTTGACAATTTTATGCACTTCTCCACTTCCTCTGTAGCAGCCACCAGTAAACATGCTCTTGAGGATGGTTAATATCCCTCAAGAACAAAGTGAAAATGTAGGTTGAATATATTATTGTTTATAGGTACAAATCGTAATTATATTTTTAATACTAGCCATTAAGCCATAGTTGGAACATGGCGTCAAATTCTTCTTCGTGCCGGAATGTTTCCTTCAGATCAGCATCAGAGTTTTGCACATTCAGCTTGTTTTACTAGCAAAAGCAAAAATGGTTGATTCAAGTGCTGGCACTTTTTGTCGTGAGTTCAACGAATCAATCAAACATCTTTTTGTTGATTGTAAATACTCTGTAGTTTTTTGGTCATCGATTGGAAATTGGATAGAAACAATTGGAATCCAAGTACATGAAATAAGCAAAATTGACATTATTTTTGGATTGTTTCAGAAACGAAACGACATAGAATTATTTATTGCTAAAAGAAACGAAAAACTGATACAATATTATGATAAGTGGAACAAAATAGTTGATAGCCTCTAGTTTCTTTTGTTTTCTTTTGTTTTCTTTCTTTCTTTCTTTTTAGTAACTGATGTAACAGGTACAATGTGAATCAGAATATATATATATACTTATAGATACAGTCATTTGCAAAAATTCTGGCCGCCACGAAATACAAAATGTATCAATATATCGGGTGCATTATGGGTAATTAAATAATACTATTTTGAGATTCCTAACTTATTAAATGAAGCAAAGCTTACAAACAACAAACGTAAGACTAAAATAAGCATTATACTAAATATTTCTACCAATTTGCTGATGTTAATCGCTTTAAGGGGAATTTTCGATTATTTTTATTACCCATAATGCACCCGATATATTGATATATTGATATATCGTGGCGGCCAGAATTTTTGCAAACGACTGTATGACACCATTATACATCTATATATATGTAATCAATGTAAAACAATGTAAAAATGTATTGAATATGAAAATGTAATGTAATTCTTGCAATTGGTGAAATAAAAATCTGAATTAAAAATAAATAAATAAATAAATAAAAAATAAAAAAATAAAAAAATGAAAAGGTGGAAAAATAATATCGGCCATACTTTAAATTGCCCCCACCCCCATCAAAAATCAAATGACCGCCCCTTAATCAGTGTTGTTCCTTTTTCTTTTCGGTAGGGTTTGCCAGCAGGTCCAAGTAGACCCCATGATGTGCCACAGATGATAAGGGAGCCGGAACAACGTGCTAACGTAGGTTAATTATTACATCTCTTCAAGAACCTTATTTTGATATTTCAGTTGACAATTTTAAGCATTTCTCCACTTCCTATGTAGCAGCCACCAGTAAACATGCTCTTGAGGATGGTTAATATCCCTCAAGAACAAAGTGAAAATGTAGGTTGAATATATTATTGTTTATAGGTACAAATCGTAATTATATTTTTAATACTAGCCATTAAGCCATAGTTGGAACATGGCTTAATGGTGTTTGCACTCTATCAATGAGAGTAATTCTGCATCATCTATGTGTTGTTTTAGGAGCCAGTTAGTTATCCGGCCACCACCCCTAAATGGAGGCCTTTGGACCAGGAAAAATCTGGAAATGTATGTCGTTTATTATATACATGTATGGTGTACCTTATTATAATAGAATAGAGCATTCATAGCTGCAATAGAATAATTAATAAAAATAAATACAATTGATATTATAAATTCACTGACTACTACAATTTATTCCACAGGATATTCTACAAGACGAATTTCAATAACTTGGCAAACATTCCATACATTCCATACATTCCATACAGTTAAACGTTGAGCCACCTAGCTGCATATTTATATACACCTATTCCAAATATCGTTTTCCGGGCCGAAAGCAACAAGCAACAAGCTGACGACCGCAAAGGACTTTGGGAATCACCTAATTAATTAATTTATCCGTGGTATTTGAGAAGTTATCCGTACGGACGTTGAATAGCAATCATTTGGAACTATTCGGCAATTTGAAAATGCATGTTGTCTACGGATGAATAAATGAATAAGGAGAAAGTCCCAAAGTTCTTTGCGGCCGTCAGCTTGTTGCTAAGCGGCCATGTTGGTTCCCAATAACAAAGCATTCCTCATTAGCTTCTCTTGTTTGTACCACCAACATGGTTGCACGTGACGTCATGGCGGCCATGTTGGTTCCCAATAACAAAGCATTCCTCATTGGCTTTTCTTGGTTGACCACCAACATGGTTGCACGTGACGTCATGGCGGCCATGTTGGTTCCCAATAACAAAGCATTCCTCATTAGCTTGTCTTGTTTGTACCACCAACATGGTTGCACGTGACGTCATGGCGACCATGTTGGTTCCCAATAACAAAGCATTCCTCATTAGCTTGTCTTGTTTGTACCACCAACATGGTTGCACGTGACGTCATGGCGGCCATGTTGGTTCCCAATAACAAAGCATTCCTCATTAGCTTGTCTTGTTTGTACCACCAACATGGTTGCACGTGAAGTCATGGCGGCCATGTTGGTTCCCAATAACAAAGCATTCCTCATTAGCTTGTCTTGTTTGTACCACCAACATGGTTGCACGTGACGTCATGGCGGCCATGTTGGTTCCCAATAACAAAACATTCCTCATTAGCTTGTCTTGTTTGTACCACCAACATGGTTGCACGTGACGTCATGGCGGCCATGTTGGTTCCCAATAACAAAGCATTCCTCATTAGCTTGTCTTGTTTGTACCACCAACATGGTTGCACGTGACGTCATGGCGGCCATGTTGGTTTCCAATAACAAAGCATTCCTCATTGGCTTTTCTTGGTTGACCACCAACATGGTTGCACGTGACGTCATGGCAGCCATGTTGGTTCCCAATAACAAAGCATTCCTCATTAGCTTGTCTTGTTTGTACCATCAACATGGTTGCACGTGACGTCATGGCGGCCATGTTGGTTCCCAATAACAAAGCATTCCTCATTAGCTTCTCTTGTTTGTACCACCAACATGGTTGCACGTGACGTCATGGCGGCCATGTTGGTTTCCAATAACAAAGCATTCCTCATTAGCTTGTCTTGTTTGTACCACCAACATGGTTGCACGTGACGTCATGGCGGCCATGTTGGTTTCCAATAACAAAGCATTCCTCATTAGCTTGTCTTGTTTGTACCACCAACATGGTTGCACGTGACGTCATGGCGGCCATGTTGGTTTCCAATAACAAAGCATTCCTCATTAGCTTGTCTTGTTTGGGCTAGTACTTCATGTATTAAAGCCCACTTGAAATTGACTCTATTCTTTATAGCTGTTCTTTTGAAGTTTTTGTATTATTAGTCACAATTTGTTCATCTTTTCAATGTAGTATAAGTACGCACATTGCCAATTGTGACAGATAATACAAAAACTTCAAATAGAACGGCTATAAAGAATAGAGTCCATTTCAAGTGGGCTTACATGAAGTACTTACCCTTGTTGGATTTGTACCACCAACATGGTTAATTGCTGCATCTTTGTACTTTTTTACTTTTTTATAAATCTCCAGGGATTGATTGCAAACCAGCAATAGTTTGCAAAGTGGAAGCAAATGTATAAAAGTAAATACTATGAATAAAATATATTTTGAGTTCTAAATAAACTTGTGATTCTGTAGGATATGATTTAAAATGTGAAAAGAGCTCACTTCTCAAATACTTGATCTGAGCTGAAAGATCAAGAAACTATACTTGCACCTGACTACAATTCATGATGGTCACATGACTACAATTCATGATGGTCACATGACTTCAATTCATGATGGTCACATGACTACAATTCATGATGGTCACATGACTTCAATTCATGATGGTCACATGACTTCAATTCATGATGGTCACATGACTTCAACTCATGATGGTCACATGACTTCAATTCATGGTCGATGGTCACATGACTTCAATTCATGATGGTCACATGACTTCAATTCATGATGGTCACGTGACTTCAATTCATGATGGTCACGACTTCAATTCATGATGGTCACATGACTTCAATTCATGATGGTCACATGACTTCAACTCATGATGGTCACATGACTTCAATTCATGGTCGATGGTCACGTGACTACAATTCATGATGGTCACGTGACTACAATTCATGATGGTCACGTGACTACAATTCATGATGGTAACGTGACTACAATTCATGATGGTCACGTGACTACAATTCATGATGGTCACGTGACTACAATTCATGATGGTAACGTGACTTCAATTCATGATGGTCACGTGATTTCAATTCATGATGGTCACCTGACTTCAATTCATGATGGTCACGTGACTTCATTTCATGATGGACACGTGACTACAATTCATGATGGTCACATGACTACAATTGAAGGGGTGCCCATGAAAACTGCGTATGTGACTATTTTGATGATTTTCAAAATGTTATGCAATTGCTTCAAAAATACACCTACTGGCTTCTAAATACCTATATAAACATGATTTGGTGTTTTTAGATCGATTACACTCGAATTTTGGGCACTACAGTATATTTAATTTCTGCTTGAATTCATCATGTGAAAATATACAAATTAGGAAACTTTTACGCGTTGTTCACCAATAACAAACCTTCAGATGTGAATGATTTCAACCTTTCACTTCCAGAGATTTTAGAAGTTTTTAGCGAATTTTGTTGCCATGGAAATCTTGACAGCTCGCGGGCTCAAACTATCACGCGGTTAAGTTGTCTCGTGGCGTGGCTATCGGTTCTGGAAGTGCTTCGCAGAACTGGGCCACTTTGCCACAATTTAAAGTCTTTTATTGCCATGTTTTCACCACAGGAGCCCCCAGAACAGCATCATTAAGCTTGACTGTGGTGGTAGAGGCCATTCTCCTGGAAGAAATCAGGGGTGAGGTGCAATTTCATGATGAAACTGAATCTGCAAACACGGTGTCAGATTTGCAAAATGGCGGATTCAGCAGAGTGAGAGTTGTTATCTCTGGTCGTTCTGTGGTGAATTCGAGGACCTACTAAGGCAGTTTTGGCGACTTTCGACTAGTAAAGAATGCAACCGGTGCATTAGTTTGCCTGTAGGCCCGGGTGATAAAAGACTTTATAAAATATCTCTATATCATGGAGGTACGGAATGTCGCTGACAAAAAGTTTCATGATATCCCAGAATGCAGTTCGGTCGTGCGTTCGTAAACAACAGGGATCCTGAAATAGTCGAATTGAAATGAAGAGACAGGGAAAAATGCCCGAATATATCAAGAAGAGAGATGGAAGTTTGCTGAGCAAGTGGCGATTTTTTCACAATGATGTATTTTGGAAGAAAATCAAAGTCAAATGTCGCACATTGTCATGACGTCAAAAACGCGCATTTTTGATTTCTATGAAAAACAAATTGCAAAACAAGCTCTTTTTCTAGTGTAATCGATCTAAAACCATGTTTATATAGGTATCAATAAGCCAGTATTTTTGAAGCAATTGCATAACATTTTGAAAATCATCAAAATAGTCACATACGCATGCATTTCTCCACTTCCTATGTAGCAGCCACCAGTAAACTATAGTCCAGAACTGGCCCCACCTTTCTCAATAACTGATATAAATACTGGGCGCGAAAGAAATATAAAGACTACGAGAAGCGCGCGCGCAATCTATAATGAAATTGAGAAAAGTGGGTCCAGGGAAGTTTGTCTGAGCATGCGCCACCACATCCAATCAAAAATCCTCTCGAGCCCGCTATTATTGTTTATAGCGGTTATTCTTCGAAATGGACGCATTTGCCGCCGAGTTTTACTTACAGATTTTATACGACAACAAAATTAACAAAGAAAACAACGTCCTTTATTATTTCTTTTCTTATTTGTTAGCATTAAAAAAGTTATTTTTGTGTTTTGTTTGTGAAATGCGCGCGCTATCACACAATCGATACGCCATCGAGCGCGCGCTCAATAGATTTTTCGTTTGCTTTTCTCACTTTTTTCGCCAAAAAGATTGCGTTTTTCTTCTTATTTTCTACACATATTATTGAAAAGTTGTTGTGTGTTTCCCTATTTACTTTAGAAGTACTTTTCTGTCGTTTTTAGTGTGTTTTCTTTTTCCAATGAAAAACAAAACGTCAAGTGGTCTTTGAGGGTGAATCAATTATTGCTCAATGTTCACATCCCGAAAACGGGATGTGGTGACGCATGCGCAGACAAACTTCCCTGGACCCACTTTTATCGTCTTTCTCTAGCCCAGCTCTTCTCTTCTGCTCTATGCCGCGCGCGTAGATGAAATTGGGTCCAGTTCTGGACTACCAGTAAACATGCTCTTGAGGATGGTTAATATCCCTCAAGAACAAAGTGATAATGTAGGTCGAATACTTTTACTTAAAAAAAACACACAATTGCAACATACAGTCTTTCGCAAAAAGCTCGTTCATATATATTAATACTTCAAATGTGCAGTGCCATATTGGCAAATAATTGTCACATGATTAACACAAATGCTGTGTCTATCAGTACTAGTATATGTTAGTTATATATTATATAGTTCCGTATATGTCAGTTGTGAAAAAATATCACATGTATATACAAGAAAAAGAATTATGACAACTTAAGTATTTATTTATTTTTATTTATTTATTATTTTTTTTTTACATTAAATACATGCATACTAAATAATTGTTATAGTCTGTAATTAATATATATTATTGTTTATACGTACAAATCATAATTATATTTTTAATACTAGCCATTAAGCCATAGTTGGAACATGGCGTCAAATTCTTCTTCGTGCCGGAATGTTTCCTTCAGATCAGCATCAGAGTTTTGCACATTCAGCTTCTGAGTAGTAGTTTTCAGTGTGTTTATCAGTGTGGATCTGAAGAAGAATCGTTCTTTTTTCGGTGATATATCGGTACTGTTATAAAACACAGTGAGCCTGTGTTTATTTCAGCCAGGCTACGCAGGCAGGCTATTGAAACTCCTGCTCCTTCGTTTGTCAGCCTTGCTCCTTCAAAAGCCTTGTTTGTTGGCAATCCGCCCGTCTTACCTCGTCATCTAAAGCAAGAGAGCCAATCATCGTGCAGCATGTGAGCCTGCGTTTATTTCAGCCAGTTTATTTCAGCCTGTTCTGTTCAGTGGTCCTTAGAAACTGTTAACTGTTCAGTGGTCCTCAGCGGTCGTAAAGTTGAAAAATCAAGATAGTATAGTATACTATTTTGCATTTTGTAAATGGACAACGTTTTTGAAAACAGGTGTATCCATGAAAAAGTACTAACTAAATAGTACAAAATAGCACTAACTAAACAATTGAAAACAAAGGATTTTGTACTATTTAGTAAGTTGTTTCATGGTTTTCAGTAGTGTTTGCACTCTATCATTGACAGTAACTTCTGCATCATCTATGTGTTGTTTTAGGACCCAATTAGTTATCCGGCGACCATACCTAAATGGAGGCCTTTGGATCAGGAAACATCTGGAAATGTAAGTTTATTATATACATGTATGGGTGTACCTTATTATAATAGAATAGAGCATTCATAGCTGCAATAGAATAAATAAATAAACACAATTGATATTATAAATTCACTGACTATACTGCAATTTATTCCACAGGACACTATTATAATAGAATAGAGCATTCATAGCTGTAATAGAATAATTAATTAATAAATACAATTGATATTATAAATTCATAATACTACAATTTATTCCACAGGATATTCTACAATAATCCCAGACGAATTTCAATAACTTGGCAAACATTCCATACAGTTAAACGTTGAGCCACCTAGCTGCATATTTATATACACCTATTCCAAATATCGTTGTCCGGGCCGAAAGCAACAAGCAACAAGCTGACGACCGCAAAGGACTTTGGGAATCTCCTAATTAATTAATTTATCCGTGGTATTTGAGAAGTTATCCCTACGGACGTTGAATAGCAATCATTTGGAACTATTCGGCAATTTGAAATTGCATGTTGTCGAAATGTCTACGGATGAATAAATGAATAAGGAGAAAGTCCCAAAGTCCTTTGCGGTCGTCAGCTTGTTGCTTGTTGCTTTCGGCCCAGACAACGATTTTTGGAATAGGTGTATAAAGAATACTATTAAGCATGCAGCGCATTACCGGGTATAAAGGTACATGCACATGATGGATTTCGTCCTTCTGATTGGACAAATTGCTCATTAATGAATCGATATTGGATGTTTTGATTTTTTTACATATTTTTTTCAAAGGGCTTTATAAATATCATATAAAGCATTGTCACAAGATGAAATAATAATCACAGCTACATTTATACATTTTTGAAATTCCATAGCAAGTTGCACTCACTTCATGAATGAAATTTGATAGTCACGTGACAATTCAGCCATATTGCTGGTTAATTTGCATGTGACGTCATGGCGGCCATGTTGGTTCCCAATTATAACAAAGCATTCCTCATTAGCTTGTCTTGTTTGTACCACCAACATGGCCGCTGCATCTTTGTACTTTTTTACTTTTTAAAAATCTTCAGGGATTGATTGCTAACCAGCAATAGTTTGCAAAGTGGAAGCAAATGTATAAAAGTAAATACTATGAATAAAATATATTTTGAATTCTAAATAAACTTGTGATTCTGTAGGATATGATTTAAAATGTGAAAAGAGCTCACATCTCAAATACTCTGAGCTGAAAGATCAAGAAACTACTTGCACCTGACTTCAATTCATGATGGTCACGTGACTACAATTCAAGATGGTCACGTGACTACAATTCATGATGGTCACGTGACTACAATTCAAGATGGTCACGTGACTACAATTCATGATGGTCACGTGACTACAATTCAAGATGGTCACGTGACTTCAATTCATGATGGTCACGTGACCACAATTCATGATGGTCACATGACTTCAAATCATGATGGTCACGTGACTTCAAATCATGATGGTCACGTGACTACAATTCATGATGGTCACGTGACTACAATTCAAGATGGTCACGTGACTACAATTCATGATGGTCACGTGACTACAATTCAAGATGGTCACGTGACTTCAATTCATGATGGTCACGTGACCACAATTCATGATGGTCACATGACTTCAAATCATGATGGTCATGACTACAATTCATGATGGTCACATGACTTCAATTCAAGATGGTCACGTGACTACAATTCATGATGGTCACGTGACTACAATTCAAGATGGTCACGTGACTACAATTCATGATGGTCACGTGACTACAATTCAAGATGGTCACGTGACTTCAATTCATGATGGTCACGTGACCACAATTCATGATGGTCACATGACTTCAAATCATGATGGTCATGACTACAATTCATGATGGTCACATGACTACAATTCATGATGGTCACATGACTTCAATTCATGATGGTCACATGACTATAATTCATGATGGTCACGTGACTTCAATTCATGATGGTCACGTGACTTCAATTCATGATGTTCACATGACTTCAATTCATGATGGTCACATGACTATAATTCATGATGGTCACATGACTTCAATTCATGATGGTCACATGACTATAATTCATGATGGTCACATGACTATAATTCATGATGGTCACGTGACTTCAATTCATGATGGTCACATGACTATAATTCATGATGGTCACATGACTACAATTCATGATGGTCACGTGACTACAATTCAAGATGGTCACGTGACTTCAATTCATGATGGTCACGTGACCACAATTCATGATGGTCACATGACTTCAAATCATGATGGTCACATGACTATAATTCATGATGGTCACATGACTATAATTCATGATGGTCACATGACTTCAATTCATGATGGTCACATGACTATAATTCATGATGGTCACATGACTATAATTCATGATGGTCACATGACTTCAATTCATGATGGTCACATGACTATAATTCATGATGGTCACATGACTATAATTCATGATGGTCACATGACTTCAATTCATGATGGTCACATGACTTCAATTCATGATGGTCACATGACTTCAATTCATGATGGTCACATGACTTCAATTCATGATGGTCACGTGACTTCAATTCATGATGGTCACATGACTTCAATTCATGATGGTCACGTGACTTCAATTCATGATGGTCACATGACTTCAATTCATGATAGTCACGTGACTACAATTCATGATGGTCACGCGACTATAATTCATGATGGTCACGTGACTTCAATTCATGATGGTCACGTGACTTCAATTCATGATGGTCACATGACTTCAATTCATGATGGTCACGTGACTTCAATTCATGATGGTCACATGACTATAATTCATGATGGTCACGTGACTTCAATTCATGATGGTCACGTGACTTCAATTCATGATGGTCACATGACTATAATTCATGATGGTCACATGACTTCAATTCATGATAGTCACGTGACTACAATTCATGATGGTCACGCGACTTCAATTCATGATGGTCACATGACTTCAATTCATGATGGTCACGCGACTTCAATTCATGATGGTCACATGACTTCAATTCATGATGGTCACGTGACTTCAATTCATGATGGTCACATGACTTCAATTCATGATGGTCACATGACTTCAATTCATGATGGTCACATGACTTCAATTCATGATAGTCACGTGACTTCAATTCATGATGGTCACATGACTATAATTCATGATGGTCACATGACTTCAATTCATGATGGTCACATGACTTCAATTCATGATGGTCACGTGACTTCAATTCATGATGGTCACATGACTTCAATTCATGATGGTCACATGACTACAATTCATGATGGTCACATGACTTCAATTCATGATGGTCACGTGACTACAATTCATGATGGTCACATGACTTCAATTCATGATGGTCACATGACTTCAATTCATGATGGTCACATGACTTCAATTCATGATGGTCACATGACTATAATTCATGATGGTCACATGACTTCAATTCATGATGGTCACATGACTACAATTCATGATGGTCACATGACTTCAATTCATGATGGTCACGTGACTACAATTCATGATGGTCACATGACTTCAATTCATGATGGTCACATGACTTCAATTCATGATGGTCACATGACTTCAATTCATGATGGTCACATGACTATAATTCATGATGGTCACGTGACTTCAATTCATGATGGTCACATGACTTCAATTCATGATGGTCACGTGACTACAATTCATGATGGTCACATGACTTCAATTCATGATGGTCACGTGACTTCAATTCATGATGGTCACATATGACTTCCTTCGGTTATAAAGGAGGTCGTTTTTTTCTCCTCTCCCCACTGATTTCCCAGGAATCCCAGACAGGAATCCCAATTCCAACAGAAATCTCACTATAAAGAAGTTTCCTGTGGGGATCGAGACTAGGCATAAGTAGATTGTGCTCGGCAACTTTTGAGCAACTTTTGGCGTTTTGAGCAACTTTTTGTAGGACCAGCAACCTAGGGCAACTTTTGCCTTCCTTGGCAACTTTTGAGCAACAAATTGGTATAAAATCGATCCAAACCATCAAAAAGTTCGTTATTTCATCTAAAAAATAATTTTATCAAAGCAGATTTTATTAAAACTAGGCAGGATCCCATAAATGGCTCCCAAATGGCTCTGGACTCACTCGCTTTACGTGTGCCCACGAAATCTGGACAGCGGCTATATTTATAACGGGCGCTTAAATATCCAGCGGTTATTCGCTGCAACATGTTTTTTATCATCTTTTAATGATTGGAAGAATATTTAATGAAATTGTTGAAATGAAAACAAACAAACAAACATGTTTTGAGCATTTATCTAGAACAAACGACTCTAGAGAGCAAGCAACTTTTTTAAATTGTGGTGGCAACTTTTGGATATATTAGCAACTTTAGAGCAACTTTTGGCTATATTTTCAAGCAACTTTTCCCAAATTTACTAGCACAATCTACTTATGCCTAATCGAGACTACTGCGTAGGAAGGGAGAGGAGAAAGGGGACTGGAGCGAGGAAGAAAAGGAGGGGGAGGCCGGAGAGGGGAAGGGGCCGGAAAGCCAGGATACGCAGGCTAATATAGGACATGCAGAACACGTACCGGAATGGGAATCTCATGTGACCGTAACACTATACTAATACATCAAAGTTTTAATACAGACAGTTACGGCACAAGATAGTCTTTTAATAGCAAATGCTGCAAGATTCCATAGCGACTGTGGAACAAGTTTGGAAAAGTTTTCAAAGTTTGTAGATCGACGTATAAATTGATAAAACACCTGGAAAGTTCAATAACTATGTGAGCTTTCAGGGTGTATGAATAGGGTGTGTAGCTGGGTGTATGAATAGGGTGTGTGTAGGGTGTATGAATAGCGTGCATAAATAGGGTGTATGAATAGGGTGTGTAGGGTGTATGAATAGGGTGTGTGTAGGGTGTATAAATAGGGTGTATGAATAGGGTGTATGAATAGGATGTGTGTAGGGTGTATGAATAGGGTGTGTATAGTGTATGAATAGGGTGTGTGTAGGGTGTATGAATAGCGTATGAATAGGGTGCGTGTAGGGTGTATGAATAGGGTGTGTGTAGGGTGTATGAATAGGGTGCATGTAGGGTGTATGAATAGGGTGTGTGTATGGTGTATGAGTAGGGTGTATGAATAGGGTGCATGTAGGGTGTATGAATAGGGTGTGTATAGTGTATGAATAGGGTGTGTGTAGGGTGTATGAATAGGGTGTGTGTAGGGTGTATGAATAGGGTGTGTGTAGGGTGTATGAATAGGGTGTATGAATAGCGTGTATGAATAGCGTGTATGAATAGGGTGTTTATAGGGTGTATGAATAGGGTGTGTAGGGTGTATGAATAGCGTGTATGAATAGGGTGTGTGTAGGGTGTATGAATAGGGTGTGTGTAGGATGTATGAATAGGGTGTATGTAGGGTGTATGAATAGCGTGTATGAATAGGGTGTATGAATAGGGTGTATGAATAGGGTGCATGTAGGGTGTATGAATAGGGTGTATGAATAGCGTGTATGAATAGGGTGTGTAGGGTGTAGGAATAGGGTGTATGAATAGGGTGTGTGTAGGGTGTATGAATAGGGTGTGTGTAGGGTGTATGAATAGGGTGTGTGTAGGGTGTATGAATAGGGTGTATGAATAGGGTGTATGAATAGGGTGTGTGTAGGGTGTATGAATAGGGTGTATGAATAGGGTGTGTGTAGGGTGTATGAATAGGGTGTGTGTAGGGTGTATGAATAGGGTGTGTGTAGGGTGTATGAATAGGGTGTGTGTAGGGTGTATGAATAGGGTGTGTAGGGTGTAGGAATAGGGTGTATGAATAGGGTGTGTGTAGGGTGTATGAATAGGGTGTGTGTAGGGTGTATGAATAGGGTGTGTGTAGGGTGTATGAATAGGGTGTGTGTAGGGTGTATGAATAGGGTGTATGAATAGGGTGTGTGTAGGGTGTATGAATAGGGTGTGTGTAGGGTGTATGAATAGGGTGTATGAATAGGGTGTATGAATAGGGTGTGTGTAGGGTGTATGAATAGGGTGTATGAATAGGGTATGTGTAGTGTGTATGAATAGGGTGTGTAGGGTGTATGAATAGGGTGTATGAATAGGGTGTGTGTAGGGTGTATGAATAGGGTGTATGAATAGGGTGTATGAATAGGGTGTGTGTAGGGTGTATGAATAGGGTGTATGAATAGGGTATGTGTAGTGTGTATGAATAGGGTGTGTAGGGTGTATGAATAGCATGTATGAATAGGGTGTATGAATAGGGTGTATGAATAGGGTGTGTGTAGGGTGTATGAATAGGGTGTGTGTAGGGTGTATGAATAGGGTGTATGAATAGGGTGTGTGTAGGGTGTATGAATAGGGTGTATGAATAGGGTGTATGAATAGGGTGTGTAGGGTGTATGAATAGGGTGTAGGGTGTATGAATAGGGTATGTGTAGTGTGTATGAATAGGGTGTGTAGAGTGTATGAATAGGGTGTGTGTAGGGTGTATGAATAGCGTGTATGAATAGGGTGTGTAGGGTGTATGAATAGGGTGTATGAATAGGGTGTATGAATAGGGTGTATGAATAGGGTGTATGAATAGGGTGTATGAATAGGGTGTATGAATAGGGTGTATGAATAGGGTGTGTGTAGGGTGTATGAATAGGGTGTATGAATAAGGTGTATGAATAAGGTGTATGTAAAGTGTATGAATAGGGACGTGTACAGATAAGGGTAAGATGTAGGGTTTACAATCACCATGTACAACATGGATTATATATTTGTTAAAGATCGACCACTGTCAGCATTAGGTGCAGGGAACATAGTAATCAACTAAATAATGATCCCGACTTTAAACAGTACAGTTGCATCGCGGTTTAGTTTACAAGTACAACATTTGCCATGTGCTACATGTATTTAACAGACTGTGCTTTCAGTAACGACACAAGTTGCACTTGCGATGCCTATTCTAGTGTCTGCATCCGGGATCAATTTAGGTTAAATCTATGGAAATCGAACATTGAGTAAAGTATTTATGAAAAATAAAGGGGCTTAATAACACGGGAAAAACTCACTTGTATTTCTACACAAATAACCAAGTTCCATCTGCATGGGGAGAAAGCAAATGTGTATGTCAGCCGACACTGTAAACTATTTATTTGAAAACGCATATTCGATTCTTAGTACTGCATTAGTTGAAAAGTGACAACAACTAAGTTTTATTAGGCTTCTACAATTACGGTGCTAATGAATTGCTTTTACTATTCCATCTATGAAAAGAGTAAAACTATCAACTATCAGCAGTCAATTGAACTGTTCCATAATTACAATCATGATTGTTCTGATAACAAAACATCATCTACCCTGTCATCTAGTCATCTCAAACACGTGGTGTGTAGTTTGTCAGTGCGCCAATGATGACCACTACAAACTTGCATATATATTAATTTCTAAAATTATTGGTGAGGAGGAGGTGCTCCATACCCAGGATGCCCACCAGGAGGTTGATATGTACCAGAGGGAGGAGGGTAATGTCGACCATGGGATGGAAGCGATGGCCCTGCAGGGTATCCTCCTGGAGGAGGTGGTGAGGGATACCCTCCTGGAGGAGGTGGTGCGGGATGCCCTCCTGGAGGAGGTGGTGCA
>JAUJYZ010001294.1:52500-72864 GCA_033675265.1 Actinostola sp. cb2023
CCAAAGCTTTCATGTACACTAGCTACCACAGGGATCCCAATTCTTCAAGCATACTTGTGTGTATCCATAGCTTTCATGTACACTAGCTACCACAGGGATCCCAATTCTTCAAGCATACTTGTGTGTATCCATAGCTTTCATGTACACTAGCTACCACAGGGATCCCAATTCTTCAAGCATACTTGTGTGTATCCATAGCTTTCATGTACACTAGCTACCACAGGGATCCCAATTCTTCAAGCATACTTGTGTGTATCCATAGCTTTCATGTACACTAGCTACCACAGGGATCCCAATTCTTCAAGCATACTTGTGTGTATCCAAAGCTTTCATGTACACTAGCTACCACAGGGATCCCAATTCTTCAAGCATACTTGTGTGTATCCAAAGCTTTCATGTACACTAGCTACCACAGGGATCCCAATTCTTCAAGCATACTTGTGTGTATCCATAGCTTTCATGTACACTAGCTACCACAGGGATCCCAATTCTTCAAGCATACTTGTGTGTATCCAAAGCTTTCATGTACACTAGCTACCACAGGGATCCCAATTCTTCAAGCATACTTGTGTGTATCCATAGCTTTCATGTACACTAGCTACCACAGGGATCCCAATTCTTCAAGCATACTTGTGTGTATCCAAAGCTTTCATGTACACTAGCTACCACAGGGATCCCAATTCTTCAAGCATACTTGTGTGTATCCAAAGCTTTCATGTACACTAGCTACCACATGGATCCCAATTCTTCAAGCATACTTGTGTGTATCCAAAGCTTTCATGTACACTAGCTACCACAGGGATCCCAATTCTTCAAGCATACTTGTGTGTATCCAAAGCTTTCATGTACACTAGCTACCACAGGGATCCCAATTCTTCAAGCATACTTGTGTGTATCCAAAGCTTTCATGTACACTAGCTACCACAGGGATCCCAATTCTTCAAGCATACTTGTGTGTATCCATAGCTTTCATGTACACTAGCTACCACAGGGATCCCAATTCTTCAAGCATACTTGTGTGTATCCAAAGCTTTCATGTACACTAGCTACCACAGGGATCCCAATTCTTCAAGCATACTTGTGTGTATCCATAGCTTTCATGTACACTAGCTACCACAGGGATCCCAATTCTTCAAGCATACTTGTGTGTATCCAAAGCTTTCATGTACACTAGCTACCACAGGGATCCCAATTCTTCAAGCATACTTGTGTGTATCCAAAGCTTTCATGTACACTAGCTACCACAGGGATCCCAATTCTTCAAGCATACTTGTGTGTATCCAAAGCTTTCATGTACACTAGCTACCACAGGGATCCCAATTCTTCAAGCATACTTGTGTGTATCCAAAGCTTTCATGTACACTAGCTACCACAGGGATCCCAATTCTTCAAGCATACTTGTGTGTATCCAAAGCTTTCATGTACACTAGCTACCACAGGGATCCCAATTCTTCAAGCATACTTGTGTGTATCCAAAGCTTTCATGTACACTAGCTACCACAGGGATCCCAATTCTTCAAGCATACTTGTGTGTATCCAAAGCTTTCATGTACACTAGCTACCACAGGGATCCCAATTCTTCAAGCTTACTTGTGTGTATCCATAGCTTTCATGTACACTAGCTACCACAGGGATCCCAATTCTTCAAGCATACTTGTGTGTATCCATAGCTTTCATGTACACTAGCCACCACAGGGATCCCAATTCTTCAAGCATACTTGTGTGTATCCATAGCTTTCATGTACACTAGCTACCACAGGGATCCCAATTCTTCAAGCATACTTGTGTGTATCCATAGCTTTCATGTACACTAGCTACCACAGGGATCCCAATTCTTCAAGCATACTTGTGTGTATCCAAAGCTTTCATGTACACTAGCTACCACAGGGATCCCAATTCTTCAAGCATACTTGTGTGTATCCATAGCTTTCATGTACACTAGCTACCACAGGGATCCCAATTCTTCAAGCATACTTGTGTGTATCCATAGCTTTCATGTACACTAGCTACCACAGGGATCCCAATTCTTCAAGCATACTTGTGTGTATCCATAGCTTTCATGTACACTAGCTACCACAGGGATCCCAATTCTTCAAGCATACTTGTGTGTATCCATAGCTTTCATGTACACTAGCTACCACAGGGATCCCAATTCTTCAAGCATACTTGTGTGTATCCAAAGCTTTCATGTACACTAGCTACCACAGGGATCCCAATTCTTCAAGCATACTTGTGTGTATCCAAAGCTTTCATGTACACTAGCTACCACAGGGATCCCAATTCTTCAAGCATACTTGTGTGTATCCATAGCTTTCATGTACACTAGCTACCACAGGGATCCCAATTCTTCAAGCATACTTGTGTGTATCCAAAGCTTTCATGTACACTAGCTACCACAGGGATCCCAATTCTTCAAGCATACTTGTGTGTATCCATAGCTTTCATGTACACTAGCTACCACAGGGATCCCAATTCTTCAAGCATACTTGTGTGTATCCAAAGCTTTCATGTACACTAGCTACCACAGGGATCCCAATTCTTCAAGCATACTTGTGTGTATCCAAAGCTTTCATGTACACTAGCTACCACATGGATCCCAATTCTTCAAGCATACTTGTGTGTATCCAAAGCTTTCATGTACACTAGCTACCACAGGGATCCCAATTCTTCAAGCATACTTGTGTGTATCCAAAGCTTTCATGTACACTAGCTACCACAGGGATCCCAATTCTTCAAGCATACTTGTGTGTATCCAAAGCTTTCATGTACACTAGCTACCACAGGGATCCCAATTCTTCAAGCATACTTGTGTGTATCCATAGCTTTCATGTACACTAGCTACCACAGGGATCCCAATTCTTCAAGCATACTTGTGTGTATCCAAAGCTTTCATGTACACTAGCTACCACAGGGATCCCAATTCTTCAAGCATACTTGTGTGTATCCAAAGCTTTCATGTACACTAGCTACCACAGGGATCCCAATTCTTCAAGCATACTTGTGTGTATCCAAAGCTTTCATGTACACTAGCTACCACAGGGATCCCAATTCTTCAAGCATACTTGTGTGTATCCAAAGCTTTCATGTACACTAGCTACCACAGGGATCCCAATTCTTCAAGCATACTTGTGTGTATCCAAAGCTTTCATGTACACTAGCTACCACAGGGATCCCAATTCTTCAAGCATACTTGTGTGTATCCAAAGCTTTCATGTACACTAGCTACCACAGGGATCCCAATTCTTCAAGCATACTTGTGTGTATCCAAAGCTTTCATGTACACTAGCTACCACAGGGATCCCAATTCTTCAAGCATACTTGTGTGTATCCAAAGCTTTCATGTACACTAGCTACCACAGGGATCCCAATTCTTCAAGCTTACTTGTGTGTATCCATAGCTTTCATGTACACTAGCTACCACAGGGATCCCAATTCTTCAAGCATACTTGTGTGTATCCATAGCTTTCATGTACACTAGCCACCACAGGGATCCCAATTCTTCAAGCATACTTGTGTGTATCCATAGCTTTCATGTACACTAGCTACCACAGGGATCCCAATTCTTCAAGCATACTTGTGTGTATCCATAGCTTTCATGTACACTAGCTACCACAGGGATCCCAATTCTTCAAGCATACTTGTGTGTATCCAAAGCTTTCATGTACACTAGCTACCACAGGGATCCCAATTCTTCAAGCATACTTGTGTGTATCCATAGCTTTCATGTACACTAGCTACCACAGGGATCCCAATTCTTCAAGCATACTTGTGTGTATCCATAGCTTTCATGTACACTAGCTACCACAGGGATCCCAATTCTTCAAGCATACTTGTGTGTATCCATAGCTTTCATGTACACTAGCTACCACAGGGATCCCAATTCTTCAAGCATACTTGTGTGTATCCATAGCTTTCATGTACACTAGCTACCACAGGGATCCCAATTCTTCAAGCATACTTGTGTGTATCCAAAGCTTTCATGTACACTAGCTACCACAGGGATCCCAATTCTTCAAGCATACTTGTGTGTATCCAAAGCTTTCATGTACACTAGCTACCACAGGGATCCCAATTCTTCAAGCATACTTGTGTGTATCCATAGCTTTCATGTACACTAGCTACCACAGGGATCCCAATTCTTCAAGCATACTTGTGTGTATCCAAAGCTTTCATGTACACTAGCTACCACAGGGATCCCAATTCTTCAAGCATACTTGTGTGTATCCATAGCTTTCATGTACACTAGCTACCACAGGGATCCCAATTCTTCAAGCATACTTGTGTGTATCCAAAGCTTTCATGTACACTAGCTACCACAGGGATCCCAATTCTTCAAGCATACTTGTGTGTATCCAAAGCTTTCATGTACACTAGCTACCACATGGATCCCAATTCTTCAAGCATACTTGTGTGTATCCAAAGCTTTCATGTACACTAGCTACCACAGGGATCCCAATTCTTCAAGCATACTTGTGTGTATCCAAAGCTTTCATGTACACTAGCTACCACAGGGATCCCAATTCTTCAAGCATACTTGTGTGTATCCAAAGCTTTTTCATGTACACTAGCTACCACAGGGATCCCAATTCTTCAAGCATACTTGTGTGTATCCATAGCTTTCATGTACACTAGCTACCACAGGGATCCCAATTCTTCAAGCATACTTGTGTGTATCCAAAGCTTTCATGTACACTAGCTACCACAGGGATCCCAATTCTTCAAGCATACTTGTGTGTATCCATAGCTTTCATGTACACTAGCTACCACAGGGATCCCAATTCTTCAAGCATACTTGTGTGTATCCAAAGCTTTCATGTACACTAGCTACCACAGGGATCCCAATTCTTCAAGCATACTTGTGTGTATCCAAAGCTTTCATGTACACTAGCTACCACAGGGATCCCAATTCTTCAAGCATACTTGTGTGTATCCAAAGCTTTCATGTACACTAGCTACCACAGGGATCCCAATTCTTCAAGCATACTTGTGTGTATCCAAAGCTTTCATGTACACTAGCTACCACAGGGATCCCAATTCTTCAAGCATACTTGTGTGTATCCAAAGCTTTCATGTACACTAGCTACCACAGGGATCCCAATTCTTCAAGCATACTTGTGTGTATCCAAAGCTTTCATGTACACTAGCTACCACAGGGATCCCAATTCTTCAAGCATACTTGTGTGTATCCATAGCTTTCATGTACACTAGCTACCACAGGGATCCCAATTCTTCAAGCATACTTGTGTGTATCCAAAGCTTTCATGTACACTAGCTACCACAGGGATCCCAATTCTTCAAGCATACTTGTGTGTATCCAAAGCTTTCATGTACACTAGCTACCACAGGGATCCCAATTCTTCAAGCATACTTGTGTGTATCCAAAGCTTTCATGTACACTAGCTACCACAGGGATCCCAATTCTTCAAGCATACTTGTGTGTATCCAAAGCTTTCATGTACACTAGCTACCACAGGGATCCCAATTCTTCAAGCATACTTGTGTGTATCCAAAGCTTTCATGTACACTAGCTACCACAGGGATCCCAATTCTTCAAGCATACTTGTGTGTATCCATAGCTTTCATGTACACTAGCTACCACAGGGATCCCAATTCTTCAAGCATACTTGTGTGTATCCAAAGCTTTCATGTACACTAGCTACCACAGGGATCCCAATTCTTCAAGCATACTTGTGTGTATCCATAGCTTTCATGTACACTAGCTACCACAGGGATCCCAATTCTTCAAGCATACTTGTGTGTATCCAAAGCTTTCATGTACACTAGCTACCACAGGGATCCCAATTCTTCAAGCATACTTGTGTGTATCCAAAGCTTTCATGTACACTAGCTACCACAGGGATCCCAATTCTTCAAGCATACTTGTGTGTATCCAAAGCTTTCATGTACACTAGCTACCACAGGGATCCCAATTCTTCAAGCATACTTGTGTGTATCCAAAGCTTTCATGTACACTAGCTACCACAGGGATCCCAATTCTTCAAGCATACTTGTGTGTATCCAAAGCTTTCATGTACACTAGCTACCACAGGGATCCCAATTCTTCAAGCATACTTGTGTGTATCCAAAGCTTTCATGTACACTAGCTACCACAGGGATCCCAATTCTTCAAGCATACTTGTGTGTATCCATAGCTTTCATGTACACTAGCTACCACAGGGATCCCAATTCTTCAAGCATACTTGTGTGTATCCAAAGCTTTCATGTACACTAGCTACCACAGGGATCCCAATTCTTCAAGCATACTTGTGTGTATCCAAAGCTTTCATGTACACTAGCTACCACAGGGATCCCAATTCTTCAAGCATACTTGTGTGTATCCAAAGCTTTCATGTACACTAGCTACCACAGGGATCCCAATTCTTCAAGCATACTTGTGTGTATCCAAAGCTTTCATGTACACTAGCTACCACAGGGATCCCAATTCTTCAAGCATACTTGTGTGTATCCAAAGCTTTCATGTACACTAGCTACCACAGGGATCCCAATTCTTCAAGCATACTTGTGTGTATCCAAAGCTTTCATGTACACTAGCTACCACAGGGATCCCAATTCTTCAAGCATACTTGTGTGTATCCAAAGCTTTCATGTACACTAGCTACCACAGGGATCCCAATTCTTCAAGCATACTTGTGTGTATCCAAAGCTTTCATGTACACTAGCTACCACAGGGATCCCAATTCTTCAAGCATACTTGTGTGTATCCATAGCTTTCATGTATACTAGCTACCACAGGGATCCCAATTCTTCAAGCATACTTGTGTGTATCCATAGCTTTCATGTACACTAGCTACCACAGGGATCCCAATTCTTCAAGCATACTTGTGTGTATCCATAGCTTTCATGTACACTAGCTACCACAGGGATCCCAATTCTTCAAGCATACTTGTGTGTATCCAAAGCTTTCATGTACACTAGCTACCACAGGGATCCCAATTCTTCAAGCATACTTGTGTGTATCCATAGCTTTCATGTATACTAGCTACCACAGGGATCCCAATTCTTCAAGCATACTTGTGTGTATCCATAGCTTTCATGTACACTACACTAGCTACCACAGGGATCCCAATTCTTCAAGCATACTTGTGTGTATCCATAGCTTTCATGTACACTAGCTACCACAGGGATCCCAATTCTTCAAGCATACTTGTGTGTATCCAAAGCTTTCATGTACACTAGCTACCACAGGGATCCCAATTCTTCAAGCATACTTGTGTGTATCCATAGCTTTCATGTACACTAGCTACCACAGGGATCCCAATTCTTCAAGCATACTTGTGTGTATCCAAAGCTTTCATGTACACTAGCTACCACAGGGATCCCAATTCTTCAAGCATACTTGTGTGTATCCATAGCTTTCATGTACACTAGCTACCACAGGGATCCCAATTCTTCAAGCATACTTGTGTGTATCCAAAGCTTTCATGTACACTAGCTACCACAGGGATCCCAATTCTTCAAGCATACTTGTGTGTATCCAAAGCTTTCATGTACACTAGCTACCACAGGGATCCCAATTCTTCAAGCATACTTGTGTGTATCCATAGCTTTCATGTATACTAGCTACCACAGGGATTCCAATTCTTCAAGCATACTTGTGTGTATCCATAGCTTTCATGTACACTAGCTACCACAGGGATCCCAATTCTTCAAGCATACTTGTGTGTATCCATAGCTTTCATGTACACTAGCTACCACAGGGATCCCAATTCTTCAAGCATACTTGTGTGTATCCAAAGCTTTCATGTACACTAGCTACCACAGGGATCCCAATTCTTCAAGCATACTTGTGTGTATCCATAGCTTTCATGTACACTAGCTACCACAGGGATCCCAATTCTTCAAGCATACTTGTGTGTATCCAAAGCTTTCATGTACACTAGCTACCACAGGGATCCCAATTCTTCAAGCATACTTGTGTGTATCCAAAGCTTTCATGTACACTAGCTACCACAGGGATCCCAATTCTTCAAGCATACTTGTGTGTATCCATAGCTTTCATGTATACAAGTCACACTGGTTCAATAGTCCCTTTTCGCGTTCACAGATCCCGTTGTAAAACCGCTGTACTTATTGACATCAGACACATTTGTACAGGGTTAGCCTCGAGTCAGTGTAAATTATTCACAAATATCAACAAGAACACACAAAAAATGTTGACATGGAACAATAGAAACATTTTTGAATTGCACGGACTGTTTTCTGAATCGAGGCTAAGCCTGTACAAATGCGTCTTTTGTCAAGGACAGCGGTCATCTCTAAACAACGCGAAACTGGAGTATTGCAACAGGGCACGAATGTACCTTGCTTACAAGGTCTTGTTATTTTATAATTAAATATATCAACGTTACCTTCCCAAACAGTTGACCACCATTAACACCTAGGAAGTACTGAGGATATACAATATTTCTTAAAGCCACAACATTACCACCAACCTGGACCACAGAAAACTGAGCTGTGAAACAGACAAAGTACCAATAAGTATTTGGCTAAATTGTGGTGTATATCAAAATAGAATTACCTTCTGCTGATGGTCCTGGAGCAGGAATAAGCCTTAACTGGTTCATAACAACCCATTCTTTGTCACCATCATCGTAGTGTACATAGTAGCGTACTTTGTAGGGATTATTTCTGTCTACTTCAACTACTGTACCAGGATATAAATTGGAATAGTCCGGCCATTCAGCAATTACACGACTACCCTTAGTGACACTTTCTGGATTGGGTGTGGTATCCAGGATTATTGCTGTTACATCACTAGGCGAGTGCTCAATTCTGTCACCATCATCAAACACAATATGGATCTTGGAATCAACTTTTTCAACTTTTCCTTTAAAGTATTGATTGTTGCTCCAGCGACCCCAAACTACTGTGCCAACTTAAATACAAACAAAGTACCAATAATATCTTAGTGTTTTATGTTTATTGTTTTGTAATTTAATTAGTGAGGACCGTATGTTAGATTTAAAACTGTGAGGTTAATATATACATCTTTCCTCTATAAACAAAGTTTATTGTATTGTATTGAAAAATAATTTCAGTCAGTGTCTGGTATATATAGCAAATAAAGGCACAGCGCCTACAATGTCTGGTATATATAGCAAATAAAGGCACAGCACCTGCAGTGTCTGGTGTATATAGCAAATAAAGGCACAGCACCTGCAGTGTCTGGTATATATAGCAAATAAAGGCACAGCACCTACAATGTCTGGTATATATAGCAAATAAAGGCACAGCACCTGCAGTGTCTGGTATATATAGCAAATAAAGGCACAGCACCTGCAGTGTCTGGTGTATATAGCAAATAAAGGCACAGCACCTGCAGTGTCTGGTATATATAGCAAATAAAAGCACAGCACCTGCAGTGTCTGGTATATATAGCAAATAAAGGCACAGCAGCACCTGCAGTGTCTGGTATATATAGCAAATAAAGGCACAGCACCTGCAGTGTCTGGTATGTATAGCAAATAAAGGCACAGCACCTGCAGTGTCTGGTATATATAGCAAATAAAGGCACAGCACCTGCAGTGTCTGGTATATATAGCAAATAAAGGCACAGCACCTGCAGTGTCTGGTATGTATAGCAAATAAAGGCACAGCACCTGCAGTGTCTGGTATATATAGCAAATAAAGGCACAGCACCTGCAGTGTCTGGTATATATAGCAAATAAAGGCACAGCACCTGCAGTGTCTGGTATATATAGCAAATAAAGGCACAGCACCTGCAGTGTCTGGTATATATAGCAAATAAAGGCACAGCACCTGCAGTGTCTGGTATATATAGCAAATAAAGGCACAGCACCTACAGTGTCTGGTATATATAGCAAATAAAGGCACAGCACCTACAGTGTCTGGTATATATAGCAAATAAAGGCACAGCACCTACAGTGTCTGGTATATATAGCAAATAAAGGCACAGCACCTACAGTGTCTGGTATATATAGCAAATAAAGGCACAGCACCTACAGTGTCTGGTATATATAGCAAATAAAGGCACAGCACCTGCAGTGTCTGGTATATATAGCAAATAAAGGCACAGCACACCTGCAGTGTCTGGTATATATAGCAAATAAAGGCACAGCACCTGCAGTGTCTGGTATATATAGCAAATAAAGGCACAGCACCTGCAGTGTCTGGTATATATAGCAAATAAAGGCACAGCACCTGCAGTGTCTGGTATATATAGCAAATAAAGGCACAGCACCTGCAGTGTCTGGTATATATAGCAAATAAAGGCACAGCACCTGCAGTGTCTGGTATGTATAGCAAATAAAGGCACAGCACCTGCAGTGTCTGGTATATATAGCAAATAAAGGCACAGCACCTGCAGTGTCTGGTATATATAGCAAATAAAGGCACAGCACCTGCAGTGTCTGGTATATATAGCAAATAAAGGCACAGCACCTGCAGTGTCTGGTATATATAGCAAATAAAGGCACAGCACCTGCAGTGTCTGGTATATATAGCAAATAAAGGCACAGCACCTGCAGTGTCTGGTATATATAGCAAATAAAGGCACAGCACCTGCAGTGTCTGGTATATATAGCAAAAATAAAGGCACAGCACCTGCAGTGTCTGGTATATATAGCAAATAAAGGCACAGCACCTACAGTGTCTGGTATATATAGCAAATAAAGGCACAGCACCTACAGTGTCTGGTATATATAGCAAATAAAGGCACAGCACCTACAGTGTCTGGTATATATAGCAAATAAAGGCACAGCACCTACAGTGTCTGGTATATATAGCAAATAAAGGCACAGCACCTACAGTGTCTGGTATATATAGCAAATAAAGGCACAGCACCTGCAGTGTCTGGTATATATAGCAAATAAAGGCACAGCACCTGCAGTGTCTGGTATATATAGCAAATAAAGGCACAGCACCTGCAGTGTCTGGTATATATAGCAAATAAAGGCACAGCACCTACAGTGTCTGGTATATATAGCAAATAAAGGCACAGCACCTGCAGTGTCTGGTATATATAGCAAATAAAGGCACAGCACCTGCAGTGTCTGGTATATATAGCAAATAAAGGCACAGCACCTGCAGTGTCTGGTATATATAGCAAATAAAGGCACAGCACCTGCAGTGTCTGGTATATATAGCAAATAAAGGCACAGCACCTGCAGTGTCTGGTATATATAGCAAATAAAGGCACAGCACCTGCAGTGTCTGGTATATATAGCAAATAAAGGCACAGCACCTGCAGTGTCTGGTATATATAGCAAATAAAGGCACAGCACCTACAGTGTCTGGTATATATAGCAAATAAAGGCACAGCACCTGCAGTGTCTGGTATATATAGCAAATAAAGGCACAGCACCTGCAGTGTCTGGTATATATAGCAAATAAAGGCACAGCACCTGCAGTGTCTGGTATATATAGCAAATAAAGGCACAGCACCTGCAGTGTCTGGTATAGCAAATAAAGGCACAGCAGCAGTGTCTGGTATATATAGCAAATAAAGGCACAGCACCTGCAGTGTCTGGTATATATAGCAAATAAAGGCACAGCACCTGCAGTGTCTGGTATATATAGCAAATAAAGGCACAGCACCTACAGTGTCTGGTATATATAGCAAATAAAGGCACAGCACCTGCAGTGTCTGGTATATATAGCAAATAAAGGCACAGCACCTGCAGTGTCTGGTATATATAGCAAATAAAGGCACAGCACCTGCAGTGTCTGGTATATATAGCAAATAAAGGCACAGCACCTGCAGTGTCTGGTATATATAGCAAATAAAGGCACAGCACCTACAGTGTCTGGTATATATAGCAAATAAAGGCACAGCACCTACAGTGTCTGGTATATATAGCAAATAAAGGCACAGCACCTGCAGTGTCTGGTATATATAGCAAATAAAGGCACAGCACCTACAGTGTCTGGTATATATAGCAAATAAAGGCACAGCACCTACAGTGTCTGGTATATATAGCAAATAAAGGCACAGCACCTGCAGTGTCTGGTATATATAGCAAATAAAGGCACAGCACCTGCAGTGTCTGGTATATATAGCAAATAAAGGCACAGCACCTGCAGTGTCTGGTATATATAGCAAATAAAGGCACAGCACCTGCAGTGTCTGGTATATATAGCAAATAAAGGCACAGCACCTGCAGTGTCTGGTATATATAGCAAATAAAGGCACAGCACCTGCAGTGTCTGGTATATATAGCAAATAAAGGCACAGCACCTGCAGTGTCTGGTATATATAGCAAAAAAAAGGCACAGCACCTGCAGTGTCTGGTATATATAGCAAATAAAGGCACAGCACCTGCAGTGTCTGGTATATATAGCAAATAAAGGCACAGCACCTGCAGTGTCTGGTATATATAGCAAATAAAGGCACAGCACCTGCAGTGTCTGGTATATATAGCAAATAAAGGCACAGCACCTGCAGTGTCTGGTATATATAGCAAATAAAGGCACAGCACCTGCAGTGTCTGGTATATATAGCAAATAAAGGCACAGCACCTGCAGTGTCTGGTATATATAGCAAATAAAGGCACAGCACCTGCAGTGTCTGGTATATATAGCAAATAAAGGCACAGCACCTGCAGTGTCTGGTATATATAGCAAATAAAGGCACAGCACCTGCAGTGTCTGGTATATATAGCAAATAAAGGCACAGCACCTGCAGTGTCTGGTATATATAGCAAATAAAGGCACAGCACCTGCAGTGTCTGGTATATATAGCAAATAAAGGCACAGCACCTACAGTGTCTGGTATATATAGCAAATAAAGGCACAGCACCTGCAGTGTCTGGTATATATAGCAAATAAAGGCACAGCACCTACAGTGTCTGGTATATATAGCAAATAAAGGCACAGCACCTGCAGTGTCTGGTATATATAGCAAATAAAGGCACAGCACCTGCAGTGTCTGGTATATATAGCAAATAAAGGCACAGCACCTGCAGTGTCTGGTATATATAGCAAATAAAGGCACAGCACCTGCAGTGTCTGGTATATATAGCAAATAAAGGCACAGCACCTGCAGTGTCTGGTATATATAGCAAATAAAGGCACAGCACCTGCAGTGTCTGGTATATATAGCAAATAAAGGCACAGCACCTGCAGTGTCTGGTATATATAGCAAATAAAGGCACAGCACCTGCAGTGTCTGGTATATATAGCAAATAAAGGCACAGCACCTGCAGTGTCTGGTATATATAGCAAATAAAGGCACAGCACCTGCAGTGTCTGGTATATATAGCAAATAAAGGCACAGCACCTGCAGTGTCTGGTATATATAGCAAATAAAGGCACAGCACCTGCAGTGTCTGGTATATATAGCAAATAAAGGCACAGCACCTGCAGTGTCTGGTATATATAGCAAATAAAGGCACAGCACCTGCAGTGTCTGGTATATATAGCAAATAAAGGCACAGCACCTGCAGTGTCTGGTATATATAGCAAATAAAGGCACAGCACCTGCAGTGTCTGGTATATATAGCAAATAAAGGCACAGCACCTGCAGTGTCTGGTATATATAGCAAATAAAGGCACAGCACCTGCAGTGTCTGGTATATATAGCAAATAAAGGCACAGCACCTGCAGTGTCTGGTATATATAGCAAATAAAGGCACAGCACCTGCAGTGTCTGGTATATATAGCAAATAAAGGCACAGCACCTGCAGTGTCTGGTATATATAGCAAATAAAGGCACAGCACCTGCAGTGTCTGGTATATATAGCAAATAAAGGCACAGCACCTACAGTGTCTGGTATATATAGCAAATAAAGGCACAGCACCTGCAGTGTCTGGTATATATAGCAAATAAAGGCACAGCACCTGCAGTGTCTGGTATATATAGCAAATAAAGGCACAGCACCTGCAGTGTCTGGTATATATAGCAAATAAAGGCACAGCACCTACAGTGTCTGGTATATATAGCAAATAAAGGCACAGCACCTGCAGTGTCTGGTATATATAGCAAATAAAGGCACAGCACCTACAGTGTCTGGTATATATAGCAAATAAAGGCACAGCACCTGCAGTGTCTGGTATATATAGCAAATAAAGGCACAGCACCTGCAGTGTCTGGTATATATAGCAAATAAAGGCACAGCACCTGCAGTGTCTGGTATATATAGCAAATAAAGGCACAGCACCTGCAGTGTCTGGTATATATAGCAAATAAAGGCACAGCACCTGCAGTGTCTGGTATATATAGCAAATAAAGGCACAGCACCTACAGTGTCTGGTATATATAGCAAATAAAGGCACAGCACCTGCAGTGTCTGGTATATATAGCAAATAAAGGCACAGCACCTGCAGTGTCTGGTATATATAGCAAATAAAGGCACAGCACCTGCAGTGTCTGGTATATATAGCAAATAAAGGCACAGCACCTGCAGTGTCTGGTATATATAGCAAATAAAGGCACAGCACCTGCAGTGTCTGGTATATATAGCAAATAAAGGCACAGCACCTGCAGTGTCTGGTATATATAGCAAATAAAGGCACAGCACCTACAGTGTCTGGTATATATAGCAAATAAAGGCACAGCACCTACAGTGTCTGGTATATATAGCAAATAAAGGCACAGCACCTGCAGTGTCTGGTATATATAGCAAATAAAGGCACAGCACCTACAGTGTCTGGTATATATAGCAAATAAAGGCACAGCACCTGCAGTGTCTGGTATATATAGCAAATAAAGGCACAGCACCTGCAGTGTCTGGTATATATAGCAAATAAAGGCACAGCACCTGCAGTGTCTGGTATATATAGCAAATAAAGGCACAGCACCTGCAGTGTCTGGTATATATAGCAAATAAAGGCACAGCACCTGCAGTGTCTGGTATATATAGCAAATAAAGGCACAGCACCTGCAGTGTCTGGTATATATAGCAAATAAAGGCACAGCACCTGCAGTGTCTGGTATATATAGCAAATAAAGGCACAGCACCTGCAGTGTCTGGTATATATAGCAAATAAAGGCACAGCACCTGCAGTGTCTGGTATATATAGCAAATAAAGGCACAGCACCTGCAGTGTCTGGTATATATAGCAAATAAAGGCACAGCACCTGCAGTGTCTGGTATATATAGCAAATAAAGGCACAGCACCTGCAGTGTCTGGTATATATAGCAAATAAAGGCACAGCACCTACAGTGTCTGGTATATATAGCAAATAAAGGCACAGCACCTGCAGTGTCTGGTATATATAGCAAATAAAGGCACAGCACCTGCAGTGTCTGGTATATATAGCAAATAAAGGCACAGCACCTGCAGTGTCTGGTATATATAGCAAATAAAGGCACAGCACCTGCAGTGTCTGGTATATATAGCAAATAAAGGCACAGCACCTGCAGTGTCTGGTATATATAGCAAATAAAGGCACAGCACCTGCAGTGTCTGGTATATATAGCAAATAAAGGCACAGCACCTGCAGTGTCTGGTATATATAGCAAATAAAGGCACAGCACCTGCAGTGTCTGGTATATATAGCAAATAAAGGCACAGCACCTGCAGTGTCTGGTATATATAGCAAATAAAGGCACAGCACCTGCAGTGTCTGGTATATATAGCAAATAAAGGCACAGCACCTGCAGTGTCTGGTATATATAGCAAATAAAGGCACAGCACCTGCAGTGTCTGGTATATATAGCAAATAAAGGCACAGCACCTGCAGTGGTCTGGTATATATAGCAAATAAAGGCACAGCACCTGCAGTGTCTGGTATATATAGCAAATAAAGGCACAGCACCTGCAGTGTCTGGTATATATAGCAAATAAAGGCACAGCACCTGCAGTGTCTGGTATATATAGCAAATAAAGGCACAGCACCTGCAGTGTCTGGTATATATAGCAAATAAAGGCACAGCACCTACAGTGTCTGGTATATATAGCAAATAAAGGCACAGCACCTGCAGTGTCTGGTATATATAGCAAATAAAGGCACAGCACCTGCAGTGTCTGGTATATATAGCAAATAAAGGCACAGCACCTACAGTGTCTGGTATATATAGCAAATAAAGGCACAGCACCTGCAGTGTCTGGTATATATAGCAAATAAAGGCACAGCACCTGCAGTGTCTGGTATATATAGCAAATAAAGGCACAGCACCTACAGTGTCTGGTATATATAGCAAATAAAGGCACAGCACCTGCAGTGTCTGGTATATATAGCAAATAAAGGCACAGCACCTGCAGCACAGTGTCTGGTATATATAGCAAATAAAGGCACAGCACCTGCAGTGTCTGGTATATATAGCAAATAAAGGCACAGCACCTGCAGTGTCTGGTATATATAGCAAATAAAGGCACAGCACCTGCAGTGTCTGGTATATATAGCAAATAAAGGCACAGCACCTGCAGTGTCTGGTATATATAGCAAATAAAGGCACAGCACCTGCAGTGTCTGGTATATATAGCAAATAAAGGCACAGCACCTGCAGTGTCTGGTATATATAGCAAATAAAGGCACAGCACCTACAGTGTCTGGTATATATAGCAAATAAAGGCACAGCACCTGCAGTGTCTGGTATATATAGCAAATAAAGGCACAGCACCTGCAGTGTCTGGTATATATAGCAAATAAAGGCACAGCACCTACAGTGTCTGGTATATATAGCAAATAAAGGCACAGCACCTGCAGTGTCTGGTATATATAGCAAATAAAGGCACAGCACCTGCAGTGTCTGGTATATATAGCAAATAAAGGCACAGCACCTGCAGTGTCTGGTATATATAGCAAATAAAGGCACAGCACCTGCAGTGTCTGGTATATATAGCAAATAAAGGCACAGCACCTGCAGTGTCTGGTATATATAGCAAATAAAGGCACAGCACCTGCAGTGTCTGGTATATATAGCAAAATAAAGGCACAGCACCTGCAGTGTCTGGTATATATAGCAAATAAAGGCACAGCACCTGCAGTGTCTGGTATATATAGCAAATAAAGGCACAGCACCTGCAGTGTCTGGTATATATAGCAAATAAAGGCACAGCACCTGCAGTGTCTGGTATATATAGCAAATAAAGGCACAGCACCTGCAGTGTCTGGTATATATAGCAAATAAAGGCACAGCACCTGCAGTGTCTGGTATATATAGCAAATAAAGGCACAGCACCTGCAGTGTCTGGTATATATAGCAAATAAAGGCACAGCACCTGCAGTGTCTGGTATATATAGCAAATAAAGGCACAGCACCTGCAGTGTCTGGTATATATAGCAAATAAAGGCACAGCACCTGCAGTGTCTGGTATATATAGCAAATAAAGGCACAGCACCTACAGTGTCTGGTATATATAGCAAATAAAGGCACAGCACCTGCAGTGTCTGGTATATATAGCAAATAAAGGCACAGCACCTGCAGTGTCTGGTATATATAGCAAATAAAGGCACAGCACCTGCAGTGTCTGGTATATATAGCAAATAAAGGCACAGCACCTGCAGTGTCTGGTATATATAGCAAATAAAGGCACAGCACCTGCAGTGTCTGGTATATATAGCAAATAAAGGCACAGCACCTACAGTGTCTGGTATATATAGCAAATAAAGGCACAGCACCTGCAGTGTCTGGTATATATAGCAAATAAAGGCACAGCACCTGCAGTGTCTGGTATATATAGCAAATAAAGGCACAGCACCTGCAGTGTCTGGTATATATAGCAAATAAAGGCACAGCACCTACAGTGTCTGGTATATATAGCAAATAAAGGCACAGCACCTACAGTGTCTGGTATATATAGCAAATAAAGGCACAGCACCTGCAGTGTCTGGTATATATAGCAAATAAAGGCACAGCACCTGCAGTGTCTGGTATATATAGCAAATAAAGGCACAGCACCTGCAGTGTCTGGTATATATAGCAAATAAAGGCACAGCACCTACAGTGTCTGGTATATATAGCAAATAAAGGCACAGCACCTGCAGTGTCTGGTATATATAGCAAATAAAGGCACAGCACCTACAGTGTCTGGTATATATAGCAAATAAAGGCACAGCACCTGCAGTGTCTGGTATATATAGCAAATAAAGGCACAGCACCTACAGTGTCTGGTATATATAGCAAATAAAGGCACAGCACCTGCAGTGTCTGGTATATATAGCAAATAAAGGCACAGCACCTGCAGTGTCTGGTATATATAGCAAATAAAGGCACAGCACCTACAGTGTCTGGTATATATAGCAAATAAAGGCACAGCACCTACAGTGTCTGGTATATATAGCAAATAAAGGCACAGCACCTGCAGTGTCTGGTATATATAGCAAATAAAGGCACAGCACCTGCAGTGTCTGGTATATATAGCAAATAAAGGCACAGCACCTGCAGTGTCTGGTATATATAGCAAATAAAGGCACAGCACCTGCAGTGTCTGGTATATATAGCAAATAAAGGCACAGCACCTGCAGTGTCTGGTATATATAGCAAATAAAGGCACAGCACCTGCAGTGTCTGGTATATATAGCAAATAAAGGCACAGCACCTGCAGTGTCTGGTATATATAGCAAATAAAGGCACAGCACCTACAGTGTCTGGTATATATAGCAAATAAAGGCACAGCACCTGCAGTGTCTGGTATATATAGCAAATAAAGGCACAGCACCTGCAGTGTCAAATAAGGGTATGGTAATATATAGCAAATAAAGGCACAGCACCTGCAGTGTCTGGTATATATAGCAAATAAAGGCACAGCACCTGCAGTGTCTGGTATATATAGCAAATAAAGGCACAGCACCTGCAGTGTCTGGTATATATAGCAAATAAAGGCACAGCACCTACAGTGTCTGGTATATATAGCAAATAAAGGCACAGCACCTGCAGTGTCTGGTATATATAGCAAATAAAGGCACAGCACCTGCAGTGTCTGGTATATATAGCAAATAAAGGCACAGCACCTGCAGTGTCTGGTATATATAGCAAATAAAGGCACAGCACCTGCAGTGTCTGGTATATATAGCAAATAAAGGCACAGCACCTGCAGTGTCTGGTATATATAGCAAATAAAGGCACAGCACCTACAGTGTCTGGTATATATAGCAAATAAAGGCACAGCACCTGCAGTGTCTGGTATATATAGCAAATAAAAGGCACAGCACCTACAGTGTCTGGTATAATATGTATACAGTCATTTATAGATAGAAATAAAGAAAACGTTGTATACGTTCAGAATACCGGCCTCACGACCCTACGTGACTAGAACCGAACGGGGGAGTATGGGTAGAAATCTCTGAAGCAATAAACTGATTCGCTCTGGATTTATTTTCTCATTATCATAATGGAGAGTAATACTCGAAGGAATGTATGCCTTCGTGTTTAACGCCAGGAAAATAGATTTCTGGTGTCAATTACTCATTTTTTTGGCAAGGACGTTCCATGCCGTGACAATGTTCAGTCGTTTGAAAGACCACTAAATTATCCAAACAAATCGAAAATCATATTGGTATTCACTGTAAGCTCAAGGCATGGCTAATCAGATATGCAGGATTTAAAACCGCTTCAGTTATTTCTACCCATACTCCCATTCGGTCTAGTGCGTAGTCGTGAAAGACTGTATATATACACCTATTTCAAATAAACGTTGTTTCGCGTTTAAAGCAACAAGCGTCAAGCCAAGACCGAAGTGCATACTGGTCTTGTGTTGGCAAATTATTTATTCAGACCTATTTTTCTATGGAACGAAGTGTGATATGCAAACAAGCACGTGGAAATGTTCACATTTTGTAATTAGTCTTTATAGAAACAATTGTGATTTAATAATTGCCACAACACAAAACCAGCATTCATTTCGGTCTTGGCCTTGACGCTTGGTGCTATTTGAACGCGACAACGTTATTGAAATAGGTGTATATAGGCAAATAAAGACACAGCTCCTACAGACACATACATGTACAGTGCAGCAAGAGGTCTACTTACTAGTACATTACTGTATATATATATAGCAAATAAAGACACAGCTCCTACAGACAACATACACTGTACAGTGCAGTACATTATCGTTGATCAACCTTCATAGGTAGCAATCTGACTTGATCAAAGTTCACCCAACCCTGATCACCATCATCATAGTTTTCACATAGTAGCGTGGAGCATAGAAATTGGTTGGATCAACTTTAGAGGACTCTATCCAGGATAAAACCTGCTTTGGCCTGGAAATGCTGCAATTCACCGTGAGCCAACAGATCTATTAGCTGGGTTAGGTACGAAATCTACTAAAACTGAATCTGATATCACTCAAATAATGAGTTGTCACCATCATCAAAACGTTATATGGACTTTTCCATGAACTACATTCAGTGATTAGCCAATAAATAGTTGGCTAAAGTGTGGTGTATATCAAATATAGAATGACCTTCTGCTGATGGTCCTGAGCAGGAATAAGCCT